>PVJI01003397.1:0-124827 GCA_004026765.1 Micronycteris hirsuta
ACTAGCATGTTTGCTAGTCGGACTGTAAAGGTCCGTGATACTATATGCTCTTAAGTTTTATATCACGTCAGATACTTACATTTAGATAACATTTTAAATAATTTATATTCTGAAATTTAGAAAATTTATTTAGTCATTCAGACAAATAGTTATTTTCTCCTGAACTTTTATAGAAAGTGGTGAAATTAATTTGTTGTTTAGTTAAAAGGTTTGGATGCTAAATTTAGTGAAAAGTCTTAACTTTAACAGATGTAGACTATAAAAACCACTTTTCTTGTTATGCTAGGTTGTAGCATCTTAAGGAGGATTCCGAAGGTCATTATGGCAGAGCCTCGCCCTCCCTGCCCTCTTCTCCCCTCTCAGTCCCTTTCCCTCTCCTCCCTCCCTCCTGCTCTCCCCCTGCATTTGCTGACTCCTGTGGCCGGCCTGACCTGTATTGGTCAGAGACAGAGGACACTGTTGTTCTGACTTGGTCCCAGGTTTGCATGCAAAGGAGGAAGCGTGGTCTCTTGTCTTGGATTTGGAGTGTGTGGCTGGGCAGAGCTTCCTTGGCAGCATGCACGCTCTCCCGGAGTCTGGGGCGTGTCGCTCCCTGAGGGTGCAGCTGGGGAGCCCAGGCTGCACGTTGAAAAGCAGACGTGATGCGTTTGTCTCCTTGCTGGCTCTGCTTTAGAGGCCTTTGCGTTTCCCATTGCTGAAGTGGGCCCTTCACGGGATCGCGTGTCTCTTTTCTTTTCTTTTTTTTTTTTTATTTTATTTTTTTTTATTTTTCGTGTCTCTTTTCTTTAAACAATTTTTTTAGCTTTATTTATTTTTAGAGAAAGGGGAGGGAGGGAGAAAGAGAGGGAGATACTGATTGCCTTCTTCTCACACGTGCCCCGACCAAGGGACTAGTTTCCAACCCAGGCATGTGCCCTGACCGGGAATAGAACCAGCAACCTTTCCGTTTGTAGTACGACACGCAGCCACCTGAGCCCCCCAGTCACGAGGGTTGCTTGTCGCTTAGCGATGAAGTTGTTGGAGGTCCTGGGAACTGAAGCAGCGCTCTGCCCACTAAGACATTAGGCATAAACCAAATACTAGTCCTGTAACAACTAATTGTTCAGCCGGACTTTGTGGAGAGATGATCTGAGTGAGAGTTGTCTTCAAACCCTTGACTGTCTGAAAGAGGACCAGGTGATGTGGTGCCTCCCACCCCGTGCGCCACAGAATGTTCCCACGCGCAGCGCTGACCGCTCGGTCGGGGCCCTGGCCTCTTTCCCCGAGACGGTCAAACAAGACGACGACAGCAGCCAGCGCGACGACAGTCATCCAGTGTGAATGAAGCAAAGTCACACCCATTTGTCGTCAGATTGGCAGCACATTATTTTTTTGGTGTGCCGCAGAACGTCAGTGATCAGTGTGTGTGTGCTGCGAGTGCAGAAGGTTGACGCTGCCGAGCTAATGTAATGAGTGTGTTGTTTTCGTTTGGTGGATGAACATAAACCTGATTGTTACCATCGTAACGTGGGTGACAGTTGTTTTCGTCGTCGTCATAATTGAGGAAAACCGAGTGCCAAAGCCGTTCACCTGTCAGGTGGGTCGTTGCCTCGTGACTTAGAAAAAACGCTCTTTAAAATGCGGTTACGGTGTGGGAGCTAAAAAAGGAGTAGCTTTCCTCTCACCTTCGGTGTCCTTTCATCTGGGCCGATCAAAGGAACGGGGACAGACTAGCAGGAGAAAGTCAGATTTCTAGCATGCGTGCGTGGGGAACTCACATAGGCATTCCAAGGACTGGCAACATCGGGCGTGTCGCGAAAGTTCGAGCAGCAGGGGCACGGGCTGGGGTCTGAGAGCCCCAGGGTGAGGGTGGGCGCGCACACTGGGCGGGAGGACCCTGGCCGGCCGCTCGGAGACGCGGGGGCGTCCCGCTGGCAGCCCCACCGAGCCCCCGACTCGCCGCGCTCCCTTCGGAGGGGTTGCTCGCGCCTCTTAGGGGGGAAGGGGGAGGCTCTCAGGTTCTTTCTGAGTTTTTTCTTAATTATCAGCTTAAATATCAGTGTCCCAAACGGCACAAGTTTTGTTCCCCTTCGATAGTAAATGAAGTTGATCAGTTCTGTGACTTGTATGTAAATATTAATGTGTTTGATGAAGTATTATTCAGTCAGACACTCTTCTCTCCCCTCTTCTTTTTCCCATTCTTCCTCTCGTCCTTCATTCTTCTACATTTCATAGACCCTGTTACTGAACCCAGAGCCCAGTGGCATATGAATTAGATTTACTTAGGGGCCAGATATGGGAGCCTGTGTCGTGTTGATTAAATAACGTGGAGACTAAGAATTCCTGTTTTGCCGTTTAGATGTGACGGAACCCAGGTCTGGCAGAAGAACAGACGTGAATCCGTTCCTGGCGACCCGCTCCGCGGCCGTGCCTCTCGTGAACCCCGCGGGCCTCGGGCCTGGCGGGCCGGGGCACCTTCTTCTGAAGCCCATTTCGGACGTGCTGCCCACGTTCACGCCTTTGCCGGTGTCGCCTGACAACAGCGCTGGGGTCGTTTTGAAGGACCTTCTGAAGCAGTAGACGGCGCTCGAGCCGGGAACGACAGGCGTAGCACTTTAAAGAAACCACGAACGCTATGTGGATGTACTTGATCACGAAGTGGCCTTTTGGAAAAAGTCATGCATTTGTCTGCAGTTGTACTTTCTCTAAATTTAATAAAAATATTCTTAATACTTTTAGAAATTGCAGGTGTCACAGGAGGAAATGTTTGCTATATTACTGCTTTTTTTCCTTCTCCGATTTGACCCAATTTAAGCTAGAAACAGTTGATTTTTTTATTTTAAGAAAAATAGAAAAATAAAAAGACAAAAATACTAGTAGCTATAGTCAGCTTTTAATTTTGTTTCTCTGATTTTCAAACTCATTTAAACTAGTAGAAACCTGTGCTTTGTCTTTTAAAGATAAACCAAGAGATTTACCAAAAAAGAGAGAAAAGGAAAAAGAAAATAGTAGTGGCTTATCTGCAAAGTGCAGAAAACTGATGTGACGTATACGTCAGTGACCTTCAGAGGACTCGGCGTGGACAGGCCGAGGGCAGCGCTGTCCCTGGGAGCACACAGGTGCCCTGGGCGGGTATGTGTGCGGACCAGGCTCTGTGCAGTTTCGGCACGTGCCGCCTCACGTGACCCACCATGAGGGCACAGGCGCGTCCTGTGACCCCTCGGGCTGCCCGTTGGCCATCACAGCCACCTCCTTCCCTGGCCCCCAACCTCTGCAACCACCAAGTGCTCTGCCATTGCCAGGGCGTTGTCATTTCTAGAGCGCTGTGTAAATGAAATCAAACAGGATGTGACCTTTTGAGATTGACTTTCTCACTCGGTCCAACGCCCTTGGGATCCATCCGAGTCGTCGCATGTAGGATGTCAGCAAGCGTGTGCTGTCGATGCCCAGTTTGGTTTTAAGAGCTGGGGTGTCTTTTTAGGGTATCATCTTAAAGCTAATGGTTCTCCTCACACGACGTGCATGTGAGTGTAAAGCCTTACAGCCGCATTTACGGAACTACAAGCAGCAATATCACTAGATGCGCCCCTCCCGCCCCGGCGGGGTTGCCGGGAGGCCGCGGCAGTCCGGAAGTCGTCCGTTCTTACCCTCGGGGTCGCCGCGGACAGGAAGTTCCTTCAGCACCAGCACCAGGTGTTGGGAACTTAAGAATTATTTAATTTTTTATAAATCCATCATGAAAAATCCTGACCTGGAACTTGATCGGGATGTTCACATTTGTATTAGTTGTTGATGCTGTATATTTAAAGACATTTCTTGGAAATTTTGTAAGTTCAATATGCCTTTAAACTAGAAACATCTGTATGACAAGGAAAGGTGAAATGATACTAATCCAAATATGTAAATAGTCCTGGCTTTGGCCAGGGTACATTTGATTATGTGTAAATTTTGCTGTAACTAACTGTACACTTTCTACCGTATTTAAAAGATTGGAGATCTTTATGTATTGATGGGTAAAACTGGTTTTTCTGAAGCGTTTGGTAACTGAGGCATTGCTGCTTCACAACATCATGTCTCCTTAACTAATTTATTGATATTGCCATTCTTTATTCAGTATGTTAAAGGAAGTTGTCATGCCGGTTCTACATTAGAACTGTCCAACTGCCTCCCATCTGTTTTACCCATTATTTCTCTTATGAAATTATGACCCTTGGGTTTTATATGATCCTTTCAAAGACATTTTCACTGATCATCCTAAATTATTTGCTGCTTGCCATTGAAGTTTCATTTCAGTGTGGAGCATCTGAAATAAAAGTTTCTAAGTTAAAAAAAAAAAAAAGACACAACGATCCTTCATTTTGGAGAAGTAGAAAATGCAAACATTTTTTATTTTGAAAATTAAAATTTAAGTAATGGGTATTTAAGTAGCATGTCATCATATTTTAAATGCCTTTTATGACATATTAAGTATTTCCTTCCCTACTCCAAACAGCCTTCTCCCCCTTCACCCCATAGTTTAACATGAGTTTGAAAGCTGTTATGGGCAGATTGTGTATCTGAATGTCACAGCATGACCTTCCATGGCTGCTGTTCAGTTAAGTCCGTGACCTTGGACTGAAGCTGGAGTACCTCGTGTTTCAGCTGTGTCATCGTCGAAGCTATAGCGCACTGGTATGCACACTAAGTGTTTGTTGATCTAAACCAGACGTAGCTCACCCTTTTCTGAAACCAAGTTGTGTAAGAGATGGACCATCTGCATCTGCTCAAGGAATCTTTTTAGTAACCATAGAGTGATGGAGCATATAATTCTAATGTCAGCAATAGGGCCCTGCTAACTAACTTTGCTGCAATATTTTAACTACAGTAATTTCACTGTTTACTTCTTTGCAAACTTAGGAGACTTTGTGGTTGAATTTTGCTTTAGCTGCCACGGTTTTTCACAGCGTTCCTAATGGCTTTCAATACCGTGATAGCAAATCCAGCCAGACACTGAATGTGATATTTTTAGTACAATTCTGTATCATATGGTTGGTTGAGTTTCAGTTCTAGCCATTATTGCTTTAAAAGAAAAAAATGACAAAAAACGTGAGGAAAAGAAAGAACTTCCTTACAATCAGCCAATTAAAATATTTAATATTTCCCATAAATAAAGCCTCCAGTTCATTTTAACCTTTTAATGGTTAATGTAAAGCCGGGAAAAGACTCAAAATGCTTAATTAATCAGTAGGTGGAAAATAACTCCAGAGGGACAGGGGAGTGATGAAAATTATTGAGAATGTGCTATTCATCAAACTTTAAGCATTTGAATTTGATTACTAAAGCTAATGAAGTTTTTCATATGTCAAAATATTTAAAACATCTTCCACCCAAAAGTTAATTTTGTAAGGATCAATTCAGTTAAACTTGACATTTTTATAATTCCTATGGAAAAAGTAATGGCACTTTTAATGTTCTGACATTTGTGATGATTTGCCAGAGTTTACTTTTTTTAAACTTACTAAGATTTCTGTACTCAAAATTGGTAAGTTGTCTTTTGATTTTTAGGAAAATAACTAAATGTGGGAAATTTACAACCCAACCATAAGATTGGGTTGTGTTTTATAGAGCTAAAGTCAATGCATATCTGAATTTCTCAGGAGCACTGCAAGGCAGGAAAAAAAAAACAACTCCAAATAAAAATGATATATGTGAGTTGGCCATGTCTTCATCCACAATAAAAAAAAAAAGATTTTTTAGCAAACAGCTGCTGACTTTTTCTTCAGAAGGGGAGAAATGACTTACATATGTTGTTTATAACAGCAGTTGATCAACTACTGAAGCTAATGTCTTCACCGGATGTCTGCTGTGAGGATACTCTGAGCCCTGGAAATGTAAAGTACGAACAATGTAATAGATGCTTCACATTAGCCATAAGCCTTTTCTTTTTTTAAGTTCAAAGGTGATATTACTCATCATTGGGCTCTTGGGAGTTTCTGCAAGATGATCAAGTCATGTCTTCAATGTCTTCGTATTTCTAAGATGTGGCACTTGAATATGTTTAACTGTTCGTGTGATGGCAGCATTGGGAGGAACGTGGGCTTTCACCTTGAAAGGTGGGTTGGGTTGGCCCTTCCTGTGTGACCTTTAACAAAATTACTTTGACTGTGGGACTGATTTTTCTCATCTCTGAAATAACCTACAGAGCAACTGAATACATGTGCCACCTGGGGACAAGTGTCAGAAGTTGGGATTACTGCCAAAAGGGCATAACAATGCCAGGCGCGGGGGGCGGGGAGGGGGGCGTTTCTTAACCAGAGCCAGGACTTGTGTCGGGAAGGTAGGAAGAGGTCAGAAGTGCGGAGTGCTTGCAGCTCTGGTTGAGAAGCTTGAAGAAGACTCCATTGGATTTAGGGACCAGGGAGTGGTCGGCCTTGACTTAGAGCCGTGTTGGTGGGGAGGTGGGAGGAATAGCAGGATTCTGGAGGGAGTTGAGTAGGTGATGAGCAATTGCAGATAGTGTCTGTTGGCAAGTCTTCTGAGAAATTGGGTGGTGGGGGGAAGAGGACATTAGGAGAAGGAAGTGGGGTGGGGGGAGATCGGCTTAAGCGTGTGCACGTGCAAACGCTAACAGGATGGAGAGAGGGCGGGGAGGGCTCCTGAGGAGGGGAACTGATAGAGCCCAGACAGGTGAAGGGATTGGCCTTCCACAGGTGGGCTCCTTTACTGGCACAGGATGACAGGGGAGAGGGGGAGGCGGACAGCAGGTGGTCTGGGAGGAGGGAGGTGGTGGGAATTTCCTTCTGCGAGATTGGCAGGGAACTTCATGGGCTAAATGTGAGGGGTCTAGGGAGGGTCCGAGGCTTGAGAAGTTCACAGTGAAGTGGGAGGGAGAGACAGACTTCGGTCCCCAATACTAGAGAAGTGTGGGAGGTGCTGCCTGGGTCCGGGCAGGCAGATGGAAGGGGGGTGTGGCTGTTCCAGGAAGGGGGGTGACGCTTGGGCCCTCAAGGAGGAAGTGGGCGAGCCGTTAGTGTCCAGCGGGTCTTGCCCTAACCAACTGCAATGGAATACAAAAGATTATCAACCTAGACTTGTTTCCCTGTCCTTGGGGCTTAGGTCACATGAATATATGATGTGGCTGAAGGTTTTACTGCATGTCAGTCATTTAATACATCCAGTAAATTAATAATCCTTTTAAAATACACCAATATTTGTTTTGGAGATGAAGAAAACTTCAAGAATGCTAGTAAGTGGATCACTTAAGGCAAACGTTTGAACCCTTAGTTTGTTTTCTGCCTCGGCTACTTGTGCATCAAAATTTTAGCCCTTCAGGGTTAAGAAATTAATCATTTGCACTAGGATGATATTTTAACTCTGATAATTTTCAGCTGTGACTGTTTTTTACAAGCGCGCTCTCCTTTTCAGCCCTAACATTCTCTGACTTCAGTGAACTATTTCTGACCCTCAAAAATTAAATCTCGATGATTGAAAATATTTGGGAACTTAATGTAAGAGTTTGGTAAAGTTGTTTCCTAGCTGTCCTTGGACTCTTAAAAATGTAAAATGTATTATTCTTTTGTTTGTGGCATATAAGGCATTGAAATGTCGGGGGCCATTAAACTGTGAGAAGTTTTCCTCTGACAATGGTGAATCGGTGTATATTCTTGAATGAATACATTTCCCAAAGGGCGAGGCCCACGCCAGATGGTGAAGCGGAACATGATTTCTTTTAAAGAAAAGAATTGGAAGCAAAGTGACATAAATTTGCTTCAGGTTTCCTCGCCAGCTCCTTCCATTTCGCTGTATTTTAAGAACGATGGTGTCATCTGTGAGTTAACACATTCATTCCTTTATAAAAGGGATTTTCAGGCACTCCCTGAATAAAAATGGGGTGGTGGTGATAAAGTTACAAATTCTAGACTAATGAGGTAATTTTTTATTTTGGAAAACGTATATGGAATGTGTAGTCTTTGAACAATCTTGGAGTCGTTTCAAAGTCATTTCCCCAGAGCGTTTAGCACGCCTCGTGCAGGCAAGCTCACCAACACAACAGCCCAGATACACGCGTGCAGCCTGCGTTGCTCTCTCTAGGCTCACACTTGCCAGCTGCAGCTCCTGTGTGCAAAAGGATCGATAGTAAAAATCCATTCTCCGCGGAGTTGCTCCTTGAGAAACTGACTTCTATTTTTTGAAGTGTTTTCACTTGATTTTTTCTTTTAAACATAGTAGCTTTCCCTAGTGAAGTCATTTCATTTCTGCGGTCATGCTTTGATTTGTGCGTGTCAGATATTTCCATCATTCGAGAGTAGACGATATGGATATGAGGAGGGACAGACAGCTGGCCACGGCCATGTGAAGAGGTCAGCCAGTCCCCCCTGCCAGAAAACCAGTGTTGTAACCAAAATGGCCAACAACAACCATTTGGCGGTTCTGGTAATTGCCTTTGCAGACAAGACATTGAAAACTGTTCAGTTTTGAAAAACTTCTAGAGCTTCTGGTAAGAACCACTGGAGTCTGTAGCCTTCCTGCCCGAGGCTCCCCCATTCCCCCACCCCCAAGCATTCTGGCTTATCCAGCACCAAGCCAAGTCTGAAAAGCAGCAGCTTTGTTGCCTGAGGGGTGAACCCCACGGAGGGGTTGGCAGGGTGGAGACTGTGCAAAATTCATGACTTTGTCAGTCAAAAGTGGTGAGTTTGGACGGAAATATGGAGAAAGCTCAGCTTTTCTAGCCTGAGGTTGCAATTCCAGGTAGGGTGAATGGCTGACCAGTGGAAATTTAATGAACCCCTGGAACTGAGACAGCCGTGAAGGGTCCTGGCTAATGGGAAGAACTGACTCATGCGCAGGGGGAACAAGAAAGCCCAGTGGGCAGAAGGGCCTCAGCCAGCAGCAGCCTGGCCTGTGTTCTTCTCTCAGTCAGCACGCAGATCCATTGGCAACGGACGGAAGCCACATGGGCTCCGGGTGTTCCATGAGCACAACCTCCTGCTGACCATCAAGCCACAAACAGCAACCTCTGGGAAGCCAGAATGAGGGATTGAAATAAGGATATAAAAAGAGCCGTGGCAGGATGGCTCAGCTGTTGGAGCGTCAACCCGATATGCCAAGGTTGTAGGTTCGATCCCTGGTCAGGGCACGTACAACACTCAACTAATGAAGGCATAAGGACATGGAACAACTCTCTCTCCCCCTCTCTCTCTCTCTCATCAGGAAGAAGAAAAACAACAGCACAGACATCAGGAGCCACACTCCTCTGTGGGGGAGATGGGTTCCTCAGTTTAAAACCAAATTTTAAAAATCAGAAAAATATGTCAGAACCAATAGTTTCTACACATCATCTAAATTGTCCAGATTTCAATCAACAACCATGAGTAACACAAAGAAGAAAGTGTGGTCCATACTCAGGAAAAAGCCGTCAAAAGAAACTCGGGTTAGTCCGCAGAGACCGCAAAGAGCGGTCGTCAGCACAAAAGTCAGAGGAAGGTCTGTCCGAAGGGTGCGGAATGGACGCTCGTGGGCTCCTTACTCAGCTTTGTCAAATCTGAACATCACGCTGTGTTTTCTCAAAAAATGTTTTTAACTGTTTATGAGAGAAAGTTGGAACACGGACACAAGTACATGGAACAACACGTGAGAGTAACAATGAACCCAGGTGCCCGTCACCCGCTTCAAGGATTAACGATTCAGGGTTATCAACTCTCACTTCACTCTCACCGCCACCCACTCCCTCTTGTTATTTGGGAAGCGTTTTCACATATCTTAGCACTGCAGCCAGGAGTCAATCTTGCTCTTTCTGCAGGACAATAGGCACGCTCCTACAAAGGTGTGCGTCTCCTATTCCCCAACTGTCTGGGAATGTCGTTGAAATTTAATATCCCATCTGGACACATAGAGAATCCTACATGGTCTCTCCTACATGTGGTGTTAAAAGTCCATTCTTTTGTGCAATATGGCAACATACTATATGATAGTTGCATATATGTTTTATTTTTATTTGGCAAAATGAAAAATTGACACATCATGTTTCTTCTAATTTTGGAGGGTGTTGCTTTCACTGGCCTGGTAACTTCAAGAATCTGGGAGCCGCCGTCATAGGTAGATTGTAATGAGGTCACTTGAACATCCTACGATTATAAAAGTTATATTAAATATTAACTTTGCCCCAAACCTCAGTCTCTATTAAGTGTCAGAAACCTAACAGACAAAAACGAAACACAGACAGCACATAGGAGAATGCCAGTAGCTGTTTTCTCGGGTGCACCTCTGGGACTCCACGGCGAGGAGTGGGCCAGCCTAAAATCTTTGGCAGGAGCTCTCCCACTTTCCACGCGAGTCTCCCACTTTCCACTGTGAGTCTACGTGCAACCCCAGTTCAGACAAGCCGTACAAAGAGCCCAGGTGTTTTCACGAGTCGCCAAGTTTCCCAGGAACTCCGGGCGTGTGCAGCAGATCCTGACGTCTTGAGCCAGTTGGTTGCTGGGGAGGCCAGTCAGAGACAGCATGTGACAGGCGGAGATGTCCCCGGGCAGAGGTTCAAACACCTGCTCCCGGTCCCTGTTCTGCCTCTGATGGTACGATCTTGGGTAAATTAGTCCCTCCGGGCCTTCGCTTTCACATCTGTAAAACTGGGTGGCAGTACACGGTTTATAAATTCAGGACTCAGTCATTCCCCCAGGCAAGGATCTTTTTTAACACCCTCTAGACTGGCGAGGGTCCTCCCTGAACCCTGCCTTGGCCTGATCGGGCACTCACGGTAACAACAAAAGAGGACGTTTCCTAACCTTTAGTGAGGACCTACTGTGCCTTGGCACCTGCTAGGTGCTTTATGAACACTACTTCCTTTACAAAACACCATGATGTTATTTTTGCCCCCATTTTATAGCAGAAAACCTGAAGCTCAGCTAGGTTAAAAACTTGCTTAGGGCACTGCATTTGCCAGCATTCCCCAAAGAAACAGAGCTGGTATTTTTAAACATTACACACATTTAACATAAGCATGACACAGAGGGCAGAAACCTCGAAGGATGGGATTAAGACGTGTAAACATATAGAAATGTAAATGTACACATTGCCCAAAATGCCATAGATTAAAAGGTAAAAAAAGACAAACTGAGAAAAATACTTGTATTAAATGATAACAGGGAATTCTCTTTACTATAGAAACATAGACAGGCAAAGTAAGTAAAGATAACTGATGTCCCTTAAGGTTTCTGGCGGAGCTGGCTGCTGGTCCTCTGATGTCCATTTTCTGCTTGCGCAGTAAGAGAACTCCAGATTTTTAGCTAGGTAGGTTCATGATCTCTCAGAACAGACTACATCTCCCAGTGTCCCTTGCAGCTGGATGCTGCTACAAGGGACCTGTTCCAAAATGTAGGTGTAGTGGTGGCAGTGCACCATTTGGGACCTTGTAGAGTAGGTTGGTGCTTAGAGACTGCTAGGCAGCAAGGTAGAAGGAGCCTGAATCTCCGGTACCTTAAAGGAACAGAGCTGCCAAAGTAGCCCTGGATCACCAACCTACGGAATGCCAGAACATGAATCAATTTATCCTGAAACATACCTATTGAGCTATTTCTATGAAACACACACCGCCATCACCACCACCACCAACCACCACCCAAAACCCCAAACCAAAACCACCACTGGGTGGTATCCTTTTGACTTTTTTATTAGTTCACAGGGAGTGAATGAGTTTCCCTGACTAGGTGCCTGGTAAGTCAGGAGAGGAAGTAGATTTAGGGAAATATCTCAAAAGGAGTTGAACATTTGGGTCTGCAGAAAAAGAGGGAAGTCAGGGATGATGAGAGGGATTTGATTCACCTGCACAGTGCTGACAGTTTACGGGAACTATGTCCTATAACACCTGCAGGATCGGTGACTATTTCCACAAGAAGATGGTGAGAAAAAGTAGAGAGGCTGCATTTAACTTTGGGGGACTCTTTAGCCAGGGAGGAGGAGAAAGAAAAGAGCTGAGTCAAATGCAGAGTCGTAGTGAGCGAACCAGGGTAACTTAAAGTCATGGACAGGAGGGGAGAAGATGGATTATCAATGGTCGAATCCTTCAAAGAGACAAAAGAACAATGAAAGATGAAGGGCATGGTATTTGGCCACAAGAGCACCGGGAAACTCAGGAAGCATCATTTTGGGTAAATGGTGGCGACAGGACCAGATGTCAGAGGATTTGGGTGGGACTAGTTGGTGAGGAGGTGACCAGCATATGTACCTATGTGTCATGGATACTAGCTGTGCAAGCAGGAAGTCAGAGGAAGCAAGTGTTGACCCTGAGAAGGAAAATGCGTATATCTTCCAAGAACTCCTCGTGGTTAATTGGGCTCAATTAACCGTTGCTGGCAGAGGCCTCTCACACACTGAGTGTTTTAGTGAAAAACACAGGCTGAGCCACCAGCCTCCTGCACTGGGTTCCTGACAACTGAGCCCACCCTTATGAAGAAGCTCCTGAAATCATCCTTCGACCAGTAGGACTGAGACCTGTCTAATTGGACATGCAGAACTACATCCTCATCTGCACCTTTACTAACCAATCAGAGTGGCTCCATAATGACCATCAGGATGTGTGATTGTGACCAATCAGGAAAGTGCTATTGGATTAATCAGACTGTGCAAATCTGGATTCCTCATTTGAATAAAAATGGACCAACCAGAGACTAAGGTGAGACTTTCTCTATAAAAAAGCAGTCTCCCCTTTATCTCAACAGAACCTACTATGGTTTCCACTGGAGGCTGCATCTCCCAGGTTTGCAAACTGATCACCTGAATACTTTCTCCTTTATTGCACTCCATATTGGGGATTACTGTTGGTATTACTGGGCTGGCCAAAAAGTTCATTTGTTTTTTTCTGTAAAATGACTCTAGTAGCACTCAGTTGTCTTTAACTTCATTCGAAACAATTTTGTTAGATTGTATTGTGGCAGCTGTCATATCAGTGTGCATTTAAAAAAACTTATCAAAACTGGTGAATTTTTGTGCAGGCATTTTAATATTGAAGAGGGAAGAAAATAGGTAACATTTTTGGCAAATTATACTTTATCATTTCAAGAAAGGTAAAAAACGCAACTGAAACACAAAAAAGATCTGTTCAGTGTGTGGAGAAGGTGCTGTGACTGATCAAACACGTCAAAAGTGGTTTGTGAAGTCTTGTGCTGGAGATTTATCACTGGACAATCCACCACGGTCGGGTAGACCAGTTGAGGTCGACAGCAATCGAATCGAGACATTAATTGAGAATAATCAATGTTATACTATATGGGAGATAGCCGACGTACTCAAAATATCCAAATCACTGAAGTTATTGGTGAAAATGAAAAATGTCTTTTATGGAAAAAACCATACGGACTTTTTGGTCAACCCAATAGATTGGTGGCAGTGACTTTTGGTGGAACAAGTCATGGTAAACTGGAAAAGCGCAGGCTCTAGACTTGAAGGGGCTTGGTTTAGGCTGGAGTTTTGATGCTTTGTTATCTGTGTGGCTGTGCTGTCTCTAGGTCTGCTTCCTCGTGCGCAGAGCGGGGGTTTCCTCTTTGATAGCAGCCACGTGGGGGTCACAGGAGAGGGTGCATCGAGTCTAGCGCAGACATACACATTCCATACGTCCCCTTTCCTGTTTTGCCTCCTCTCCTGGAAAGGCATTCTGATGTGATTATTTTGGATGGTGAAAAAATAAAGAATTTAATATTAATAGTCAAAATATATCATTACATATATTAATGTTGCGAAATTTACCCTCCATTTGAGCCACCAGATTTTTAAAAAGTATAGCTCACCTGTGTTCCGACCCATGCCACAGTGAAGAAATGGAGTTTCACTGGTGCCAGGAAAGTCCCACCAGCAGATGATAACCGCCGACATTCACGTTGCAATTCACATGTTGTGAACTTGTTCTGTAGCTGCGATTGGATGTAACTCCGATGATGGGAGGCGGGGTAGATGTTGGGATCTCTATTTTGCAAATAAAAAATTAAAAACAAATAACACTTAGCAAAGGAAGTGATGATCTCTAGAAGCTAGCAAGGGCCCTTTAGCAGTCCATGCTCTACAAACCTCATTTTCTTTTTTAAAACAGAGTTGCTAGATCAGGAAATGCTATCAATAATGTGCATTTTGATGTTAGCTGGGCATCTGATAAAGTCTCCCACCAAGTCTTTGTGGGACAAGAGGGGGACATGGAAACTGAATGAGAGAAGCTGGTGGCACCCCAACTTAGAACATCAGCACTGGCCCTGAAATGTGGAAGAAAGAGAACTGGATCAGTGCCAAGCTGGACGGAGGGCTTCATTCTATCATCTTTCCTGGTAAATTTTTAAAAATATTAATTTTGAGAAAGAGATCAATTTGTTGTTCTACTTATTTATGCATTCATTGATTGATTTCCTGTAGGTGCCCTGACCGGGGACTGATCCCGCAACCTTCCACTGTCAGGATGGTGCTCTGACCCCCCAGCTATCCAGTCAGAGCTGTCCTGGTACCTTTTTAGTGGTAATTGTGATAAAGTTAAAGACATTACGACCAGCAGATCTGTAGTTGTCAAAGCTGGAAATGATACTTAATACTTTAGGTAATGCACATGTTGTAAAAGTTTGGAACAATGGACAGAAATTTCATAGGGACACATGAAACACTTTGTTTTCCATTAAAAAGAATGAGCAACCCACGTACGGGATGGAGGAGATGGTGTTAAGTAGCCTGTGTCCTGTGGACTGTTTGTGTTGGTGCAAGTTCAGTCTGAACCGAGAGGGTGAGGCAGCCAGTAGAGGAAGAGGCCACCCAGGCTGCAGCGGGGTCGTGTGGCTCACAGAGGCCCGTGGGTACAACTGGCGAGTTCAGCTGGGGAAAAGGATACCAGCTCCCACAAGAGGTGGAGATGTTTTCACAAAAAGGAAGTTGGTTTTGTAGCAGAGAGTAGCCCATGGCTGCAGGGGGGACAATGACGACCTGGGGAAGGTGGTCACACGCAGGGAAGTAGATTTGGGTTCAACTCAATACAATTTTCTAACAACTGGAACCGTTCGACGGTGAGTGGGGCGGTCTTAGTGAGGCTATGATTTCCTTGTCCGTGAAAGTGGGTAATGCATCATATACCAGACATTAAAGATATTTTGGAAAGGATTGTGTAGGGCTGGGATCGTAGACACAGGGACAGCCATGAGGATAACTAACTTAGTTTATTCCCGCAACAACCCTGCGAGGTTAGTACTACTTCTATTTTGCAGCTGAGGAAATGGAGATGCTGAGAGGTTAAGTGACGTGTCCAAGGTCACCCAGCAGGTAAACTCAGACCCAAGTCTTTCATCACAACCCTTTTTCTTTCCCTTTTACTCCAGCCCTGCAGTTTTAAGATGGAAACCATCTCTGGGGCTGTGGACAGTTCTGCCTTCAAGATACTCTATTTGCTCACATAGAAAATGGGCACATTGATTTCAACTCCCTCTGGACGGTTTAGGAAGGTAGATGGCATAAATGAGGTAATGTGTTGTACTAAGTCATTTAAAACCCTCTCTACCCCTCCAAAGTGTCCTGCCTATGTAGAGTATATTCTTCAGTACATTAACCTCGTATTCTGAATAGGTAATATATACACATACCACAAAATTCAAATTATACCAAACAGTGAGCAATGAAGAGCAAATTCTCCTCTCGCGTCTCTCGCCCAGCCAGCTCCCCAATCTCCTGGGAGACGAACGATGCTGACAGCGTCTGGTGTCTTTGTATGCTCACAAGCAAGAACCTGAGTCCCTGTATTTTCTCCAATAATGGCATGCTGTAGACAGGTCTACCACGTACCTTTACACTTCTTACTGTAGTAGGTTGATTTATGTGAATTTACCAATATTCTACCATCTTGACCTACAAAATACATGGGAAATCCTTCAATATCAGCACATACAGAGCCGCTTCAGTGTTGTTTTTTTAAAATAAAGTATAAGAGACAGAAGATTTCACAAACCCCAACTGTACACTTCCCTGTAGAATGAACACCCAGATCAGTAATTAGGATATTACCAGCACCCAGAGGCCCCCAGAGCCCCTTCCAGTCACTGCCCCATTTTTATTTCTATGCAAATGGTGTCAGCCACTAGGCTCTCTTCTGTGTCTCTTTTTTTTTTATTGGTTGCACAATCGTCCCTTTTGGAAGTCCCGTACTTTGTTGGACTCTGTCAGTTCCCCAGTGATGGCCGCTAAGGCTGTTTACAACCTTGCGTTATTGCAAGCTTTGGGAACTATGGACAACCTCATAAATATAATGCATTTAAAAAAATGTTTTATGATGGGAAATTTCCAACATGCATAAAGTAAATGGAATAAAGGGACACTCAGCTTAGACAACTGTCAACATTCTGCCATTCTTGTTAAAGTAGTTTTCAAGTACCACGGGGCTAAAAACAAATAATACTTTTGCTCCCACTTTCTAAATTCTTTCAGCTGGGCCAATAACCAAATTAACAGAGACATGCACAGTAGAAAATCAAATTTTTAATGCATGTGAATGGAGAATTCACACAATCGTGAAACAGCCTTGTTCCGTGTGAGGCAACATGGGGCACACGTGATATTGTGGACGAAGGAGAGAAGCGGGGAACGGAGTTTAGGTTTCAGAAGCCAGACTGTGGTTCAGAGGCAGGTGAGGAAGACTGGAACGCGTGTGGCCGTGAGTTCTGGCTCGTCCACCCAGAAACAATGAGATTCAGGGGAAATCTAGCAAACAGGCCCCTCTTGCCCACCAAACTCAGTTCAGATTAGGCGGCTGAGGCGACCCTCCTGAGGTTCCCTTCTGGGAGAGAAAAGTCTTTCCTTCTGGATCAGTCAGGCAGCCTAGGGGGGGAGGGTCCAAATTTCTGAGTCTTTTCTTAATTAGCAGCTTAAAAATCAAAATCCCAAAAGGCAGCCTCAGGGTGGCAAAACTCTGGTCCCCTTCAGTACAATACCATTTACGTACCAGAAACATGCCCTCTGAGAAGGCTAGACGTGCAGCCTCCGGAGGCTCAGCCCTGGCACTTGGGACGCACCTAGCCTCCATCCACGAGGCTGGAGACGCTTCCTGGGAGCCGGCTGCCCGCGGGGAAAGGCCCTCAGCCTGGCTGCTGCGGGGCAGGTGTGGCTTTGCCGAGGGCCCCGCGGGAAGATGCAGGTGGGAGGGAGGCGCTTGGACTGCTGCCCATTCATTTTGGCCTTTTACAGAATAGTGTCTTCAGTAGGAGTTCATTCTATGAAAAGGGTTCGAACGCTTTTTAAAAAAAGTAAGAAAAAAAAAAGTTTGAAGCCACCGATATAATGGATAGGAAGAACTTAGCAGAGCCCTTTCAGGGTATGACGATCATCCCGCTTTTCCTGGCGGTCCTTTTTGTCTTTTCAAAGCACCTTTTCTGTTGTTAAAATCACTTTCCAACCAAGGGACACTTTTTTTTTTTAATGAAAAAGTGGGTTATGTGGTTTTTTAAGCTTTATTGGGATATAATCGACATACAACGTTGTGTGCATTTAGGGTGTGCGGCGTGCTGATGGGGTCCACGGGCAATTTTTAATTGAAGCGAGAACGTGCCCGGGAGGCTCACGGGCGACGGCGGGCGCGGCGCACCCCGGGGAAGGTTTGCGTTGCACAAGCCGAGGTCTCCGGTTAGCGTCAGCCAGATTCCGTCCTCCACCCCTTCTGGAAAATCGTGAGTTCCTGTCGCTTACTCCAAGCCTCTGCTTCATTGGTTCTGGTTTCCCAATAAATCATAAGACTCGAGTCCCTGTCGCGGCGTTTGTCATGAGCTCAAGTTATTGGAGAGGCGACTAACTTTTCACGGGTGTCCCAAAGCCAAGGGGCGCTGGGTCCCCTCCCACGCCGCGGCCACGGCCGCCCAGCCCGGCGGGGATTCCTCCCTGGGTGGGAAGTAAAGGGTCAAGAGGCCCTCCCAGCAACCGCCCCCCCGCCCCCTACTCTCCGGCACTTGCCCGCCAATCGCCTCCAGCGGAGATGCTGGGAGCCCGAGTGCGGCTGCTCGGCCCCGGGGAAAGGGCTCTCCTCCCAGCGCTGAGCACTGGGTCCTGGCAGACGCCCCAAGATTGTTGTGAGCGCTGTAATCTGAACCAGCTGTGTCCAGACTGAGGCCCCATTTGCATTGTTTAACATACTTAGAAAATGAAGTGTTCATTTTTAACATTCCTCCTCCAATTGGTTTAATGCTGAATTACTGAAGAGGGCTAAGCAAAACCAGGTGCTCTCGCTGTGGGCTCTCCAGCGGCTCGGAGGACCCAGGCTCTCCCCTCGTCCTCTGCACGGCTCGCTGTGCCCCCTGGAATAAAATATCGGCGAGCCCCACGGGCCCAGAAGAGGCCGAAGTTCAGGAACTGCTCCGAGGGTCCCGCACGGCGAGCTCTTTTCCTTCCCCGCTTTGCTTCCCCGGCTCACGCATCTTGGACATGCCAGGATTTAAAAGGTAGGCTCTCCCCTCCGGACTTTTTCCTCCAGGGTCTGGAAACCTTCCCGGAAACCTGATGGGTGGAAAATGGCTATGGACTGATTCAGGCGGTGTCAGGATATTGGAAAAGGCATGCGCTAGTGATGCAATGATATTGTTAATTATAAAAAGCTGCGCCTCTGTAATTTTCATCTTGAAGCTCGCTTTGGGGAGTGGGTGTTTTAGAATACAGTTTCAGAGTCAGCATCTGACAGAGGTCTGCGAAAACCTCAGAGCTCGGCTCCTCTTTCTTTTCGGAAAGGGCAGCAAATTAGTGTGCCGTTTTCCCCCAAATTTATGTATTTTTTAAATCTGGGAGAGCCAGTACCGGTTCCCGAGCAATTATTTTGCTGCACTGGCTGTTGGACAAGCGAAGGAGGGGCAGCACATCCCGGGCTGCCTTTGCCCCTTATGTGGGGTCCAGGAAGGGCATGCGACCCAGAAGTCTCAAGCCAATGAAAAGCGGGGACTGCGGACAGAGCCACATGTAAGCAAACGTTTTTTGCTGTTCTTTAAGAAAATTGTAATTCCAGGCAAGGAATCCTCAAACTGTGAAGAACTCTATCTAGATTATATCTGCCCAGTCCATACCGAGCAAAGTCTTGGAAACATAGCTGCTGTAGACAGATGTGCACACGAAAGCTGAAAACGAGGCGGCGATAGTGTCCTTCTGGATCGGGGGCCACAGCCCTGAGGCTCTGCTGGTCTCTCTGGCCTTCCCCACAGTAGTGAGGGTGGTGCACAAGGTAGGGGGGCCCACCTGTCTTCCAAAGTCCCAGGGACCAGTTAGGAGCACCAGAGGCTTCCCTGGTATTCCTATAGTTAGTTTATTTTTTGTAGTTTGCTGGAGTTTTTCATGACAAGGTGCAACTGTTTGTGACAAGTGAGAGCAGCATGCTTGGGCATTACTTCATTTTTTTAGAAAAGCTTCTCAGTTAGTCTAGAGTTGACCTGTCCCCCAGGACCCAGCCGTGGCTCTTTTTGGGGGGCTGGGCTGGAGGGGACCTGTCTCGGGACCACTCTTCCGCCACCAAAGGGGGAGCAATGGGGTGAGCGTGCCTTTCCCACTGGCTCTTGAAGTCCACGGCATGCAGGCTACCTGTTCTGTCTCCAACATAAACGAGACAGGGTTTTATAACCAGCCGAAAGAAAACCTCATGCGAAGAGACAGGAAAACATTGAAATTCATAATATACAGCCTGGAAAATAAACTTGTTATTGTTCTTTCATTCCTTCCAGATATAAATCTGGCTGTCGCAAATATCAAAAAGCCCTGGGATTTGGCTCTGCACTTTATAAGGTCGGAGCTGTCGCCAGCGCCCTAGAACTTTGGCTCGTGCAGACAGTCAGATGAAATGAAAACTTGTGGATGCTCAGGGTCTTTAGTCTTTGGATTGGAGACTAGATGAAGGAATTGGGCTTGCATCTTCCGTGCCACACCAGGCTTCTGTTCCCTCTGGATGCCACCTTAATCCCAGGGTACTTAATTTGGGTCCCTGGGTTCAAGTACCCAAAGCTGTTGACTCAGATGAGCCTTGCTTCCTGAACTGGGCGAGCTTTGTAGCCTATTGAACACTCTTGTTATGAAGGGAGGGATTATAAAGCGGAGACTTATTTGACAGAAACATGTCACTGAATCCAAGCAGGTCCCAGATCCCCACTGCTCCGCTGAAGAAGCCTTCAAGATCACCTCCTCCAGGAAGCCTTCCCTGACCTTCCTTTCCCTAACTCCCAGCCCAACTCTCATGGCACTCAATGGGTATTTCTGTCAGTGTCCTAACCAAAGTGTGTAGATATTATTGATTTATGTATCTCCCCATCCAGCTCTCCAGGGCAGGGATTGGGTCCTAGTTTTGTAGCTCTTCTGCCGCAGGTCCACACCTGCACGTAGTAGTTGCTCAGCTAAATCCCCATTGAACTGGATCATAATAGCACCAAATAAAGCTCTGTGTTTGCATAGATTTTGTTTTTTTTTACCATCTTAGCCATTTTAATCGTACAGTTCAGTGGTGTTAACACGCACGTTGTGTGACCAACGTGCTGAACTCTCACCTTGCAAAATTGAAACCTGATCCCCATTAAACAACTTCCCAGTCTCTCCTTCTTCCAGCCCCTGGCAATTGCAGTTTGGCTCTGTCTCTAGGACTTGGATTGCTCTAGGCACCTCCTGTAAGTGGGATCCTACAGTACTTGTCTTTTAGTGACTGGCTTATTTCACTTAGCAAAATGTTTTCAAGGTCCATCCAATTTGTAGCATATATCAGAATTTCCTTCTTCTTTAAGGCTGAGTAATATTTTATTGCATGTAGATAAGACATTTTGTTTATCTGCTCATCGATCAGTGAAGGAAAGGTTTCTTCTGCCTTTCGGCTATTGTGAATGATGCTGCTGTGAACAAAGGTACACATGTATCTCTTTGAGACCCTGTTTTTAATTCTTTTGGGTATATACCCAGAATTGGATTGCTGGATCATATGGTAATTCTATATATTTTTTAAGATTTTATTTATTTATTTTTAGAGAGACAGGAAGGGAGGGAGAAAGAGAGGAAGAGAAACATCAATGTATGGTTGCCTCTCTCATGCCCCCTACTGGGGACCTGACCCGCAACCCAGGCATGTGCCCTGACTGGGAATCAAACCAGCGACCCTTTGGATCACAGGTCAGCACTCAATCCACTGAGCCACACCAGCCAGGGCTAGTAATTCTGTTTTTAATTTTTTTTTAGAAACTGCCAATCTGTTTTCCACAGTGGCTGCACCATGTTACATTCCCAACAACAGGGCTCAAAGGTTCCGATTTCTCCCAGCCTCATCAACACCCTGTTTTCTGCTCTTCTGATTGTAGCCATCCTGATGGGTGTGAGATGGTACCGATGTTGTAATTCTTTTTATAAGATTTTATTTATTTACTGTTAGAGAGAGAAGGGAGGGAGGAAGAGAGGGGGAGAAACATCAATGTGAGTACATCGTTTGGTTGCCTCTCACACGCCCCCAACTGGGGACCTGGCTTGCAACCCAAGCATGTGCCCTGACTGGGAATTGAACCAGTGACCTTTCAGTTTGAAGGCTGGCATTTGATCCACTGAGCCACACCAGCGAGGGCCCAATGTTGTATTTTGAAAGCATATTGGCAACTACAATTTTGGGGGAAGAAAGAAGCTTGTGTGGTCAAAGGGTAGGAATCTCAGGCTCAGAGAGGTTTGGTGGCTTGTGAATGTCAGAGCTGGCCTGACTCGCAATTTTGTGACTCTCCTGTTGCCCAGGTCCCCTCTTCCCCTTCTTTCACGGGGCCAGCAGGAAATGTGCTGTGGGACTGGGTGACTTTCTTGTGACACCTTCCTTCTGTGGGATCCACGTTTCCTTTCCTTTCATCACTGGGGGCATGCTGGCTCCTTCTTTCTGTCGCCATTTCATAATAAAGGTGTTTGAAACTCAGGCCCATCTCTCCGTGAGCAGTGAGATCAGAGCAATTGGCTGATACGTTGTTAATACCACAGCAGTGGGTTTTAGATTTGTTCTTTGAAGTAGCAAAGCCTGTATTGAAAAAATGCCACCTAATGCATTATCCCAATGTATGAAACCAGTAGAAGAGACCTGTTCTGTGTGGGATGGTTGGGGTGTCCAGGGTCCCCCTTGGTCCCTCCAGAGTACCCCTGCCCCGATATAAGCACAAAGTGACATCGCCATTGTAAATGCACAGGAGTGTGAGATCCATGTTCACCCTCAGACCTGGATCTGGAAAGTATCTCGGGCATTTATGTCGACTTTTTGCTCTCCGCAGGATACTCACTGTCACCATTCTGGCGTTCTGTCTTCCAAGTCCTGGGAATGCACAGGTAAGCTTTCAGTTTTGTTGACTACCTGGATGTGTGTTACAAATCAGGATGTTTGACCATGCCTTTTGGAATCCTAGGCTTGGCGGGGGCTTTACAGTTTACCTAAATCTATCTCTTCCTTACACAGAGATTACAGTGGAGACTTGACCCAGGCGATGTAGTCCAGAATTGGCAGGGCTGGGACCTTGGTGCCCTGACTCCCAAACCAAGATTCTTATCATCGGAGCGTCCCCCTTCATTTGTGTCCCTGTGGAGAGCGTCTTGACTTATCTTAAATGTTAAGTCAAATGTGCTCTGCTGTTCTGGGCAGCAGTGCCCCTGCGTGTCTGCACTTGGCATTAGCTGCTGAGCCAGGGCTGGCACCTAGCTCTGCTGGTTTCCTGAGCTTTACAGTACAGCCTCCTGGCTTATCCATTCTGTTTCTTTTGCTCCAAGGCTCTGAGACCCTGAACCCAGGAATGCAGGCTAAATCCCTCAGCTCAGGGAAGCTGAGGTCCTGTAGCTTTCCTCCTACAAAACGGCAGGCTCCAGGGCTGCCTGAAAGGCTCACTGACTGAAGATTTTCTAAGTGTGGAAACTTGTAACTCATATGGCATGTGAAGCCTACAACCCACTGGAGATCTATTTCTAGCAGTGTCCTTGTGGAATGGTCTTGCTGAGTTTGAAATGGGGAAATTTCCCCAAATCTACTTTTCTTAGAAAACAGACTGCATCACTGAGTAGCTTTTATTTTATGTGCAGACCTCAGGATCAGGTGGAGGAGTTCATAGGGTACAAAGAGCTCCTGCTGGGTGCTGAGAAGGGGAGGTTGAATAGCGCCCAGAGAGAGCGATTGCAGACGGACGCAGGACGTGCCTGATCAGACGCATCAGATGCGATCACCGCACTTCATGACTAGCGCGTGAAACAACCCCGAGACCGTCTGCTCGAAACGGGGGTTTTGAAGCAACAGCGCAGGGGCTTAAAAAGTAATGCTAAGTGTGAAATGGTTGTGCACAGAAAGGACAAGCAGAGGTTGTGCCGCAGGTGCTGGTGTTATGGATGTTTTATTTTCTTTATTTCCTGAGCTTTCTGTGATGCCATGATAATGCTTTTATAGTTAAACAAAAATACGTCAGTAAAATGACCTTGCCTCCTCCTTCTCCCTCCTTCCTGCAGCAGCAATGCACGAACGGTTTTGACCTGGACCGCCAGTCAGGACGGTGTTTAGGTAAGAGGCCACAGAAGATCCTCTGTGGGGAGGGACTGGGGGGCGTGGGCAGTCAGTGGCGGCCCCAGTGCAGGGCTGTCTCTTCCTTCGCTGTCGTTCAATGTCGTCGAGTCTGTCTGAGCCTTGCCCGCGGAAGAAAACAGTGCCACGGGTGGTGGAAGTCGATGGTACCCTCTCATCCATCACCTTCTCTGTTCCCGTCACCTGTCCCCTTCACCGGGGTAAGCCCCAGGAGGGGGCAAAGATGGCTAAGAATTGATCCCTGCCCCCAAGGAGCTCTCCATCGGCATCAGTGTCCGTAGGCCGCCATAATCAATGGCCACTGATGTAGCGGCTTAAACAGCACAAACGTATCATCTCACTGGTTGGGAGTCAGTTCGACAGAGGTCTAACCGGGCTGATCCCGAGGGGCCAGCAGGCCTTTGTTCTGGTCTGGATGCTCTAGGGGAGAATCCAGGTCCTTGCTCATGTGTATTGTTGGCAAAATTGAGTTTCTTCGTGTCTTTAAATTGAGGTGTAATTGACATATGACATTTTGTAAGTTTAGTGTCCAACATGCTCACTTGATACACTTACATATTGAAACGAGATTGCCATGATAGCTTTTGTGAGCACCTCCAGCACATAACATAATTCTCCCTTCTTTTCTATGACGAGAACATTTCAGATCTATTCTCTTAGCGATTTCTAAGTGTGTAATACAGCACTGTGAACTGTAATCCCAGCACTGTGCGTTCGACCCCCAGAACTTATTCATCTCATAGCTGGAAATGTGTACCCTTCTACCAGCCCATCCCAATTCCCTCCACCCCCAGCCCCCAGCCTCCACTATTCTACTCACTATTTTCATAAGTTTGGCTTTCTTAGATCCCACATGTCAGTGAGATCATGCAGTGTTTGTCTTTCTCTGTCTGACTTATCTCACTTAGCATGGTGCCTCCAAGAGCCACCTGTGTTGTTGCAAATTATCTTTTGTGCCTGGAATAATATCCCACTGTGTGTGCGTGTGTGTGTGTGTGTGTGAGAGAGCGAGAGAGAGAGATCTCCTTTATCCAACCATTCACCCGTAGACAGGCACGTAGGTTGTTTCCATACCTTGACTACAGTGAATTATGCTGCAGTGAGCATGGGGGTGCAGGTTCTCTTTGAGACCCCGTTTTCATTTCCTTGGGATGTTTACCCAGAAGTGGACTTGCTGGACTATATGGTAGTTCTGTTTTTTTTTAAACTTAATCTTTATTGTGTTTTTCCCCGCTACCATTTAGTCCCCTTCTACCCACCTCCCCCCAGCAGTCACTGCACTGCTGTCCGTGTCCACGGGTCCTTTTTCCTTCTTGTTCAGTCCCTCCACCCCGAACTCCCCCGCTACCAGCTGTCATCTGTTCTCCATCTACGGCTCTGTCTCTGTTCTGCTTGTTAGTTCAGTTTGTTCATTAGATTCCACATGTGAGTGAAATCATATGGTATTTGTCTTTCTCTCACTGTCTTATTTCACTTAGCATAATGTTCTCCAGGTCCATCCATACTGTTGCAAGCGGTAAAAGTTTTTCCTTTTTATGGCCAACTATAATTCCTCCCGGCACACCACTTTCATGGATGAGTTCAGGCCGACAGCTACTGAATGGGGCATTCAGGGTCCCCACTTCTTTCCCAAGGTGGGAGCTGGTGGGAGGCTCCCAGGTGAGATGGCCAGGTGAGCCGTCAGCATCCTGGCATCGCTGCCAGCCCTCCTGTCCCACGTGGAGCAGCCCCCGAGGCTGGTGGGAGGGCCTCGTGTGTGGGAGAAGCAGGTCAGCTGCCCATCTCAGGCTAGGGCCAGAGTTCAGGCCACCCCTGCCCCTGGCCAGCGAGGCTGGTGCTCTAGAATGCCCACCTCCCCTTCCAGGCAGAACAGGTGAAGCACCAGCCTGGCTGGCAGTGTGCCCTGCTTGCTGGCACGGTGTGAGCTGACTTCCAAGTGGGGCTCCCCTTCCTTAACCGGGAACTAGCTCCCTGCCAAGCCTTGTCTTGGAGCAAGGGACTCTTCCTCCCTTGCCCAGCTGCTGTTTGGAGCAGAAACGGTTCCCAAGTCCACCCCAGGGTTCCCTGAGAATCCTGTGGGTACACAAGAGTATCTGAGATGCTGCCCCCCCCCGAGATAAACACTCTTTATTTTAATAGTTATATGTTTATTTTTACTGTTACCTTCTATTTATGCTAACAGATAGAGTTTTTCATTTGCTATAGTCATGTAAAATTAAAAAAATACATTTACTGAAGTTTCAAATGTGGGTTCATGTTTTAAAAAGTATCAAGCACCTGATAATACAGGTGTTTGTGGATAAGGCCAAGATTCCGGTGGTGGCATTTGATGGTTGACGTTTGGGGGACTTTGGACATTTTGACTCAATGTGACGAACCTATACGCTTGTCGGCAATGGGCTGGGCACTGTTTGGGAGCAGATGCGGGTGGAGTGTTTTGGGGTCCTTCCTGGCTCTCTTGGCACAGAGCTCTGATTAACTAAGCCCCCCACACAGTGTGGCCAGGGGGCCACTCACGCCCGTCTTGTCTGTGGCCTTGCAGATGTCGATGAGTGCCGGACCATCCCTGAGGCCTGCCGAGGAGACATGATGTGTGTTAACCAAAACGGCGGGTACCTGTGCATCCCCCGAACAAACCCGGTGTACCGAGGGCCCTACTCGAACCCCTACTCGAACTCCTACTCAGGTCCTTACCCAGCAGCTGCGCCACCGCTACCGGCTCCAAACTACCCCACGATTTCGAGGCCTCCCATCTGCCGCTTCGGCTACCAGATGGATGAAGGCAACCAGTGTGTGGGTGAGTAGCCCGGCGTCCCGAGCTTCCTGTCCACTGTGCTCTGCTGAAGGCCTCGTCCTGGCCCAGTGGGTCCACCCTGATGGGTCGTTAGCTGCCCTTCCGTGCACCAGTGAAACAATGACTTACTTTCAACATCGATTTTTGCCTCTTTGCCGCCTGTATCTCTGGGCGCCCTGCCGCCTAAGGAGTAGTTGGGTTTGGTGGGTCACGACAGTTCTCCAGGAAGCCGATTTGTTTCTTCTTTATTCTCAGCTGTCTCTCTGTTATCTATCTGTCTATCTTCCATCCATCCATCCATCCATCCTTCTATCCTATCACCTATCTGTTTAAAGACCAAGCTCCTACTTTCCCCATGGCATGTGCCGCTGCTCAGACTCAGTGGGCAAATCCCAGAGTGAGATCTAGAGAGGACCAGCGCTTTCTTTTCAACACCACCGCTCACCCCTGAATGGGATGTGTGCTCCTGAAATAAAAGAAGCTGTGAGGGCCAAGAGCACTGTTCTGGAAAGAGAGTGGTCCCTTGGGTGGGGACCAAGCCCTTTTGGCCAAAAGGAGCCTCGTCGATGGGAGCTTGCAGCAGGAGGAGCTCCCCGGGGTGCGGGAGTTTACCATGCGTCCCGAAGGAGTCGGCGAGGGGTGTGACAGGGTCCCTGGGGAGCTTGGTGCTCTGGTGGCCAGCATGGCCTTGGCAGAGGGGTTACCTGCCTCCCCCACCCCCCACCCAGTCACCTGGCTGTGGCCGGATCACACCTCTGTATCTGTCTTCAGCTTTGGGAGACGGTCAAGCGCGACGATGGCTCCCAACTTTTGTGATCATGTGACTCAGGTACCAAATCTTTTTGTCCCTGGACCCCCATTAGATACGATGTATAAATTACATACATATCCTGGTACACTAACATGGTTTGAGGAGTATACAGCCTACGTAAGAAATAGAAAAACGTAAAGGATGTGGTAAAATGAATGTGAATTGAAGTTCTAATATTTGCTTCCTTTACCCTAAAAGTTTAGGATAATGTCCCCAGTCCACTCAGTGAGTATTTTTTCATTGCATTTCAGGGCTCTGGAGTGTTGAGCAGTGACCGATTGTTAGAGCTGAGTAGTTATTCTGTGATGTCTTTTGTGTGTTCATGCAAATGACATGCATTAATATTTGAATGCATGCAAACAATATGCCGACAAGTGTCCTTCAGCGCTACAAGGGAAAATTGGGTGCCCCTGAACCCCAATGTCTCCATTCTTACTGGTCTCAAGAGGCGGGGCGTGGGGGGAAGGGAGGAGGGAAGGGGTGAGCTGGTGGAAGGTCTCTCTGGATGTAGAGGACTGCAAAGGGAAGGAGTGCGGGACCCCAAGCTTCGTGCCGGAGGCTTTGGTGGGGAAGAGAAGAATACTTTCTTGTCATGAGCAGCAGAGCAGTAGAGACTGTACTTGGAAGAGACCTTACATGTTACCTTCAGCATCTTCCTTTTGTAGAAAAGGGAAGGTGGACTCCAGTGGGTTAGGTAAGTGCAGAGGTGGACGGGGTCTGTTGTCCTGACCCCCAGTCTGCATTCTCCCAATTCGACCACACGGCCACTTGCATCTGCAGAGAGAAATGATCTCAAAAGCAAATGCTGAGAAAGCGGGGTTGGGGTTGGGGTGCGGCTCTTCCAGGATGTCCTGTGTGGCTGGACCGGCCCAGCGGCCTGTGCACCTCTTGACATGGAGAAGGGGGAATAAGGGCCATTTGAGGCACTCCAGGTTTGGGGGCTGGGCTGCTTGATCTGACATCTGGGCTGTCTCCCGGGCCCTGATGGCACAGCAGCTGGCCAGGGCTGCAGGGCTCTGAGCTCCCCCTGTCTCCCACGGACCTCCTTCCAGGACCCCAGTGCCTTTGAGAATAAGGACACGGCTGGGAAAGCTGTTCACCTCCTGGTCCCTGTGACGGCGTGCAGGGTTACGGCTCTCGCCCTGTCACACGGGAGATGTGGGGCCTTCATAATGGCCCTTTTGTAAGAAAAATACAATCTAGGAACCCTGGTGAGGGCTGGCACCGGGCCCGTCCATTTCCAGAAAGTTCAGCGTTATGCATTCATAACCCAGAGTTCTTTCTAACTTCCCTTCACTCCACCCGACGGTTTCCTGATTTACAGAGGGTCCTTCTGGGCATTGAAAGAGGTGGCCTCATGGGGAGGGGTCAAGAGAGGGGACAGGGAAGGGAGTTTCTCTTTCCAACACTGTCTCCTCCAGGAAGAGAGACGAGAGAGGCAGGCCTGGGCACAGGCCACTGGGGGGAGAGGCACACGGGCGATGGAGAGAGAAAGGACCTGAGAGGAGACATTGTCATCACCGCCCAGAGAAGGAGCACATTGGTGTTTCCCAGAACATAGGTCTGAGCCTACGGAGGGAGCGTGGCATGAACCGCGGGAAACCGGGGAGGGCTGGGACGTGTCTCTGCAACTCTGGTGTTCTAAGAGAGGTGGACCGCATCTCCAAAGGGGTCTCCATCACCTCCTCCTCAAAATAAAAAATAACAAACAACAGTGGCAGCCGCAGTCACGGTAGCAAACACTTACGGAGTGCTGGGTGCCCAGATCTTCACACGAATGAACACGTTTGATCCTCATGGCAACCCTGCGAGGGAGGACCATTATTATTCCTATTGCGTGACGATGACCCAGAGCACAGAGAGGTCAGAAAACCGTGGAAGCTCACACAGGATAATGGGGCCAAGCCAGGATGTGAACCCGTTCAGGCTCTGGGTGAAGAGATTGAGGTGCGGCGAGGTAAAGCTGTGTCCAGAGCCTCTTGGAGTGTCGGTAACTGGAGCCGTGATTAAAAACAGGGACCTTCCTTTTGCAGTTTTTTGGTGATTAACATTTATGTTCTGTAAAGCTCTGAGCCTCGACCAAAGCAGAACAACGCAGTGAACGCTTAGCTGCCCATCACCCAGCGTCAGCGATTAGCGGTGTAGACCCGTCTCCCTCCTGCGACCCCCTCAGCTCGTGGGTTTCTTTAAAGCAAATCCCAGGTGTCACATACTTTCATCCTGAACTACTTCAAAACGTATCTCCCAGAAATGAAATTTCTCCTTAAAAAATAGACACAATACTGTGTCTATTCATCCAACCTACGAAAGTCAAAGCAATACCTAGGGAGTGTCCAAACTTCCCCGGTCGCCTCATAAACATCATGCTTCTGTCGGTTGGTTTGAATCCGACCCAGACGAGGCCTGCATGTTACATTTGGTTGACAACCCTCTTCACTCCGACTCCTTGTGTTTCCTTTGCCACTTGTCTGTTGAAGGGTCTGGGTCGCTTGTCCTGTAAAATTTCCTGCACTTGGGGGTTAGCCGATAGCATTCTTGCGATGGTATTTCACGTGTTCCTTCATCCCTCTGCTTTCCTGCAAACGGGTAAGAGTTAGATCTAGAGACTTGGTCCTTTTCAGGTCTAATTTTTTTTGGCAAGCTGCTTCCCAGGTAGCACCGTGGTTCCTTTGTTCCTTCCATGCCCTGGTTTCTTCTCCTAAGTTTCTGGAAGTCTGTATGAGTTCATAAAAGCAAACGGGCATTACTGTCACTGTGGCTGATTAGCTATTTCTGAGTTTTGGACCCTTTCAAGGCAGCGGTTTCCTCCCTTGCGCCCAAACTAGACGGTGCCCTGTTTCTGTGGGTCAGCCAGGGCCAGGCTCCTGACCTTGGCACCCGGGTCCCTGGGGCCTCTGAGCTTCCTTCTCCCCGTCTCCTATTTGGGTTCCTCTTTGAAGGTGACTAGACCCTGCCCCTTCTAAGACGAAGTTTGGTTTGAGTCCGTAAGCCCCTAGATGTAAATCTGGATCACTTGGGACACTCACAGAATGAACAGTGACCCAGGAGCCAAGACAGTTTTGTGTCATTTAGAAAACTGGCCCCTGGCCAGGTGGCTCGTTTGGTTGGAGCATCGTCCTGTCCACCAAAAGGTTGATTCACGGTCAGAGCGCATACCTGGGTTGCAGGTTTGATTCCTGGTTAGAGTATGTACAGGAGGCAATAGGTCTATGCTTCTCTCTCTCTCTCTTCCTCTCTAACACCAATAAGCATATTCTGGGGTGAGGATTACAAAAAAGAAAGAAAATTGGCATCTTGGCTTGGGGTGCTCAGCACCAGGGCCACCTCTACGAGGGTGGTGGGACTCACATCTAGTTAGAGTATTTCCCCCAGATCTTGGACCCTTAGGAGGTCTGCAGACCAGCTTCTCAGGATGGAGAGCCAGAAGGACATGGCTAATTGCCGAGGAGGAGAGGGCTGCCAGAAGGAAGCCTCACCTGCCTGGAAAACAACCAAGACCTGGACAAAAGGCAAAATCGAACACATACAAAGGGTTCTGTGTTGGCCCGAAGACATCTTGGGAACGGCGTGGAGCTGGTTAACAGCGCTGGTGCTGAACGCTCAGCGAGGGGTGAGCTGCGCTGAGGGGTTGGGGCGCCTTGGATTTGAACCCCCATTCAGGAACCTTCCTATCACAGCTCCCCGCCTCAGAGGCTGGAACAGGTCCCCGAATGTGGATGCCACTTGCTTCTGAGTGTTCATCTCCTTTGGGGCTCAACTTGTCACCTCTTTGGGCAGACATTCTTAGTTCTGCCTTTGCTAATCAACTTGGCAATGGCAAATTTAGGGACTCCACCCATAACTAGTGTTTGTGGCTTAGAAAGCAGCTATTTATTAGAGCCACGCTCCCCCGGGGGCTGCAGACATTCTTCTGGCCACTTGTGATAAAGCAGGACCTGTATTCTCCTGGCTCAGGGTTTTCTCCTTGATCAAAGTGCCTGAGCGGCAGAGAGCAACACATATGGATCCTTTTGGAAGACGGATGGCTGTTGGCCTGAGGTTTTCTCTTGAGTTATTTTTCCTGAAAGCCAGCCAGCATTTACTCAACCCATGTATATAGAGAGCCTCGTGGTGCCAGGTTCTGGCCTGGGCGCTGAGGGGCAGGGAGTCCGGGCGTAGCCACGAGGCTCTCTCCAGAGCTTGCCCTCAAGGAAGGGAGATTGGGCATGAAGCGAGATTATGCACCAAGCAAGCAGCTGAAACACCAGGCAGCCTTGGATAGGTTCCTGAGAAGGCGAGGGGTCATGGAGTGGTGAGGCACGGAACTCAGGAGTCAGACGGTCTTGATTCTCCCCTTGGTTTGGCTGCTTCTGAGCTGTGAGAGCTGGGTCTCTGTTTTCGCATCTGGACAATGGGCATAGCGATGCCTACCTCACAGAGAACAGGTGGAACTGCCTTGTCCTGGGTCTGCGTGGAGCACCATGCAGTAAATATTGAGGGGGAAAGATTGGGGGAGGAGGTGGCCAGGGTCTGGTAATGATAACCCATGGAGAGATTCGTGGAGTCAGAAAATGTCCCGGAGGCCTCTTTTTATCTTTTTTAAAGATTTTATTCATTTATTTTTAGAGAGAGGGAAAAGAGGGAGAGAGAGAGGGAGAGAAACATCGATGCGATATGAGATACATCAATCGGTTGCCTCTCATAGGCGCCCAGACTGGGGGGCCGAACCCAAAACCCAGGCACGTGCCCTAACCAGGAATCAAACCAGCGACCTTTCGCTTTGCAGGACGATGCCCAACCCCCTGAGCCACACTGGTCAGGGCTGGAGGCCTACTTCTTTAAAACTTTTAAAGTGACCTAAAACTGACCTTGGCACACACCCACCTTGCAGGGCTTTGCCCAGGTCAGACCTTTACAGAAACATCAGTCAGATTTTGCTTTGAAATACCAGCGAGGCCTGGGTTTATTTAAATGGTGAAACAAAACAGTGGGAAGTGGTCCCGAGGTGGCATTTGTTCCCAGCCTATAACACAAGGGCAGGACACTTAGAACCCTTGTTCAGCCCTGACGCCACAGGCTCCCGAGGGCTTCCCTTCTGATTTTTTTATATAGGCCTGGGCTGCAACTTGAAACCCGGTCCTCAGGAAAATGCAGGAAGTCCTGGCCACTGGGGTCTTCAGCTGCTTTGGCGTCAGGAAGGCCTGGGAGGAGGTGGCCCAGGACTGGTTCGCTCAGGTGCCCTTTGACCTGGGCCTGAGCGAGCTTGTTCAAGTGCACCCCGCTGCTTCTCGGGTCGACGCTTCTTGCTTCAGGTCTTTTCTAGTCTGCGGCTGGGAGGGCGAGCAAGCAGCGCGGCCTCTCTGCACCTCAGCTTTTCCATCTGTGCACAGGGGTCACAGGGCCAGCCTCCTTCCTTAGGATGGCGTTGAGGATGGAAGGAGATAACGCTCATACAACTGCCCAGCGTGAAGGCTGGCCCGAGTGTGAGGGCGCCGATTACAGTTCCTGCTGTTCTCTTCCTGTCAGGTCTCACCGTCCCGTCACGGGTTCTCCCACGGCCAAGCCTAGTCGTGCTACCCTGTTAGCATGTTTTCTCCTCTGGGGATTAGCTTTGCTGGCGTGTGCCTGTTAGAAGGCTGAGGGCTGGATTCTTGTTGCTTTTCAGCATTAGGAGTTGGGTGACCTCTGCTTCCAAGGAGACTGCGGCAGGGAAGAGACATTAGGAATCACGCAGGGCCGGTCTTCTCTAATGGGCATGTGCCCGGGTGTTGCCTGGGGAAGTGCAGGTTCCGACTCCACGGGCCTCTGGGGCGGGTTCGAGGTTCTGTCTTTCTCACAGCAACGGTGAGAACGCTGCTCCCTGCAACGGTGAGGCGGCAGGTCCCCTTGGGTCGGCAAGGCCCTGGTCCATCTGTCTACTGCTACCCAGGACTCTGTGTACAGAACGGCAGAAACTTTATTTTTTAAATGTAATTCCCATTTTGTTTGAATTGGTTAGAAGAAGGTATTTCGTTTAAAAACAGAAAAACATCTAAAGGAAATGACTTTAAAGCCTACACTGAGGCAGCAAGCTTGGAGTGTTGAAGGACCTGATAGGACATCATCAGTAAGAACTGGTCTTTGATCCCAGATTTGCTGTGTATTAGCTGTGTGACATTACAAAAGTCACTTGGCCTTTCTGGTCTACATTTTATTATTTGCAAAAAAGAAGGGATGGCAGGAAATTAGGGGTCTTAATCTAGGGTCTGTGGATAGAATTTAGAGGATTTGTTTACATGTGTTTTCCCCACTAACTTCTAATGAAATTTAACATTACCTTCAGTTATATAGGCAATAAGTTATAGGACTGTTAGCAGTAGCTGGGACAGTATTAACAAGAAAACACAGACATATTTTTAAAAGATTATATTTATTTATTTTTAGAGAGGGGAAGGGAGGGAGAAAGAGAGGGGGAGACACATCAATGTATGGTTGGCCTCTTGTGCGTCCCCTACTGGGGACCTGGCCCACAACCCAGGCATGTGCCCTGACTGGGAATCCAACCTGTGACCCTCCTGTGTGCAGGCTGGCACTCAGTCCACCGAGCCACATCAGCCAGGGCGAAACACAGATATTTATACATCACATTACAGCTGTAGCAGTTCCTCCAAACTATTTCAAAGATTTGATATTTTAAAATATTATTTTGGAATATCATTCTCATTTATCCCTCCTTCAAAATCATAGATGACATTAGTGTTGCTGCCAATCTTGTTTAATGCACTGATGAAGAACACATATGACACCAGAGCAAAAGTCTGTTTGTGAAATATTTTGATGACTACCTTTTGGTATAATGGTTTTCTTTCGTAATCCTATGAATTTAATGTTGTGTGCTTAGAAGCACCATTCTGAGAAGGGTCCCTGGTTTATCCGCCCGCACGACAGGCTCACAGCATGCGCACAAAAGGCTTCCGCTCCCTGGACCAGGGGATTTCTCAGGTCCTCTCCACTCGAGAACGTCCCACTACTCTACATCCTCCTGACCTGCGGGGAAGCCGACACTTGTGTCCAGAGCGTCTGGCTCTTCTCGTAGCTCCTTGTCATCTGCATTCGTCAGTGCTGTGGTCTTTCTAACTTGTGCTTCACCCAGCCCTTGTGCTCAGGGACATCTTCTGCCCGGACTGAGCCAGTTCCCCCTGTGGGAGGCAGCCTCTCCCCTCTGCAGCTGGAGCTGGCTTTGGGAACTGGCCCTGGCCCGCCGTGAGGTGGGAGCCCGTGAGTGGGGCACGCCCAGCCTTGGTGCCTTTGTGGGGTAGGCACTTCCCCAGTGCCTCGTGTGGCAGTTTCCTCAATGACCTACAAATTTTTCTTGGCTCTCACCTTATGTTCCTTGGTCTGGTCCTGTTTCTGTTCATTATGTTCCACTCTGAAATTAGCCAGTTGTGTGTGAAAAGGAAGAGATGTGGCAAGAGGCTAGAAGTGTGGACTTTCCACCGCGGGACAATTCCGCTCTGCTCTCCATGGTTCTGGCTCGAGTGGTTGCATGACCAGTGTCCTGAGAGTGCCTCCTGGAGGACAGGAGGTCACGGCTACCTGCCAGGTCGCAAATAGCCTCATGGGCCAGGGCCAGGGCAGCAGACCATTCAGCAGGCTGGTCAGCCAGATGTGTTTTCATTTAGCGGCAGGTGCAGGTTAGGGTCCTTCTCAACGAGGCAAGACGGTGCCAAATGGGTGGACACAGAGGAAGGTAACTGCAGCTCCTCCTTTCTCATCAAGGCTAGGAGATTGCTTTCGAGTGTCCTTGTGATGGAAGTGGATCGAGTACACCCCTGGTGACCTCCGCAACAGTCTGCTCGTGTAGGTCCCGTCCCTACCCTGGTAGCTTCTGCAGACGTTCCCCGGGGTCCTTATGTGCTGTGTGGACGGCGTCTGCAGGACATCGGCGGCTCCGTCCACCCCCCGCCCCCCCACCCCGCCATGTGATGCAAGAATGGCATGATGTGGGAGCTCTGTGTGCTATCTGGAATGGAGTCAATGACATAAAGGAACGAAAATACCACCCGAATGCAACTTATTAGTGTTATGGAGACTATGCGCCTAAGAACAATAAAACTGATTAAAACCATAAATTGGGAATCATACCTAATGTTGCCAAAAACAGCCTCATGTAAATATCACCAGATAGGCCCAGGTTATAATGTCCTTATTTTCTCAGAGGACCTGGAGGGGGTGGGTCATCAGGCCAGGATGTGGTGGGAGATAGTATGATGCCGTGAGAAGAGCGTGGACGTTAGGTTCAGACATACTGGGGTTCAAATCCCACCCCCACACAGTTGTCTGACTGGGGGCGTTAGACCCTCAGAGTCCATCTACAAGACCGGACACTAGTACTTACCTTGTGGGGCAGTTCCGGGGCCTAGCAAAGGGTTTTCTGAGTGCTGGATGGTCAGGTCTGCACGCCCTCAGTGACCGGTCGCTGCTGTCGTGCCGCCCTCCCCCTCCCCCTGCCTCCCCACGGGGGCAGCAGTGTGTTTGCCCCACATCCACCCATCACTTCCCAGGCATGGGCCAGAGAGTGGGGTGCTATTGGCTGCTCATTCCGGACAGGGAGGTTTGGGGAGGGAGAAACCGCCTTTCGGCTTGTGCCCGATGGTGCCGCTTCTCCCCTCCTCGCTCTGACCCTCTCAGGCAGGCGGCCTTGAGCCCTCCCTGGGGCCCTCAGCACTGCCAAGGCCAAGGAGCACATGGGCACAGTCATCCTCTGCTCTCTTTGGCTGCCAGCCTCTCTGGACACACGGACACGCAGACAGACAGACAGACAGACTCCAGACCACACTGGCCTGGCAGGCTGTGACTGGGGAAGTGCTGGTGGGTTGGGCTGACCCCTCAGTGGAGAGAACCCTCCTGCCCCCTATTAGGTAACCTCCCCGAGCAGACCGGGCCTGGAGTCTCCTTGCTTCTTGAGCGTCCTGTGGCCAGCATGAGCCCTCACACCGTGAGCACTCCGTGAGTGAGTTGAATTTACACTGCAGCTGGGGGCTGATGGGAAAAGATGCCTGTGGGGAACCTTCCAGTCAGACTGACTTGAGGAAGAGACCCGCCTCCCCTGCCCTTTTCCCTGTGGGGTGTACCAGAGGGGACTCCCTGGCAGGCTGTGCTCTTCACACCTTGAAGCCAGCGCTTCGTTTCCCTGCCGAGGGAGGGACCGGCTCCCAAGGATTTACCTCTTGCCAGGGCCAGGTCCTTGCACAACTCCAGGGGGTGCCATTCAATTGTGTAACATGGCACCCCCTGGAGCCCAACAGCCAGCCTGAGGCTCCTGTTTGTCTTGGAAACAGAGGAGTGTGCTTGGGGAAGGGTCCCCAGGCCATCTCCTTAGGGGTTGGCAGGGAAAGGACATTCACAGGATTCCTTCCCTCCAGAGGGCCTCAGACATCAGACTGGATGTCAAGGACTGACCTCCCACTCCCCTCCAGCTGGCGGAGCCCGGCCAGAGGGGAGACGGGGACAGCCAGCACTGGGCCCTGTCCCAGGAAGCCAGCATGCACAGACTCTGGGGGACGGCAGGCGGGCCTGGGCCGGGGGAGCGGTGAGACTTGGGGGACTTGTCAGTGCCGTCTGACTTGCCCTCAAACTAAGACGCCAGCAGAAACCCAGCCAGAGTTGATTTATGAGCTCCACATAGTTTGCAAGTCTTAACACCCCCCCCCAGGAGTCTGTGAGTCAGACAGAACAGACTGTGCATCCGGAACCAGTGCGATTGGCATTTCAGTAGTTCCCATGGGAATCAGGGGGTCGGCATTGGAGGGAGAGTGTATGAAACGATGGACACACACACACACACACACACACACACACACCCCACAACTCTGCTTCATTCCTGTTGGGGAGAAAGGCAAGTCGTCCGTGGTGGCCCTCCCCGCGGGGGCCCCGTGAGCAGATGGAGCGTGATGGGACTGGGCCGCTAGGGCGAGCGGTGAGCTCCAAGCAGACTTAGCAGTGACCACAGCGTCCCATCCTATGTCCTCGGGTGCACGCTCCTTAACTGTGATAAGTAGACATTTGTGATTATTTATTGCACATCTCAATCCTGCAGGAACTTTCTGTACTGGTTGCTGTTGTATTTTTAGCACCTGATAGGTTTTTGTTGAACAAGCCGAAAAGCTACATGGGGTGAGTTGTAAGTGCAGGATTCAGAAGAGCAAGAGAAATCGATTATGTCTGAGATGTCCAAACAGGTTAATTTAGTATTATTAATGGACTTTATTGATTCACTTGTCACGTATGTGCTGGGGTCTGTGTTGTGTGCACACACAAAATAAATCAGGCATCATCACCGCCCTGGGGAGTTCACACTCTCTTGCGAAGAGTTGGGGTGGAAAGGTAGAAAACTGGGAAGCCATCGCTTCTGTAGTTACAGCGGAGTGGGACGGCCGCAAACGCAGGTAGGAGGCTCCCACTGCGCTGGCCGGAGTGGTCCAGAAACCGTCCCCTCAGACAGGTGTTCCACATCTGTGCGTCCCGGATTGAGCAGATACTCACCGAGCACATCCCTGCGTCAGACGCCGCCAAGTGCTGGAAGGGGATCTAACAAGAAATCAGACGTGGTCGCTGCCCTCAGGCCCTCGCAGCTGAGCGGATATGAGTGGGGGTTGGGGGAGGGTGTACAGAACTCCTCCGTGTCTCGCCTGAGCTGGCGTGGGAGAGGCGGCGAGAGCAGTATTGCCAGGCGCAGTAAGCGTGAGTGCCCACAAGAAATAGGGATTCTGCTCTGGCAATGGACATGATGTCCGTTGTGTGGATTTTGGAGGACTGAGTAGGATTTTTATGTGGGTGAGGGAGAAGGGCTGTCTGGGTCGAAGGAATAGTGGGGACAAAGCCATGGAGGCTAGAAATTTCACGGCACATGGAGGCATCCTGTGGAGGGCCAGCCTTGGTCGCGAGCCCGTTGACCACCTGCCCAGTCAGGAGACCCAGCCTGGCCGTGGACTGGGGGCGGGGCAGCACAGAGTGAGAGATGGGGCCAAGAAGCTTGATGGCCTCTGGGGGCTTGCGATGCTCTGCCGGTGGCTTGGGTGTTGTTCTGTGAGCACTGGGTCTGCAGGGGGAGAGGGGCGCGCTGTCTGTCTGGAGAAGGTGCCTGGTGTGGGGGCCCAGGGAACCGAGGTCTTGATCTCATCCTAGCGCTGCAGTGAGCTCCGTGGGTAGTTGTGGGTCCAGTCCCTTCTCTCTCTGGGCTCCATTTTCTCATTGGTACCAGATGGGCTGCACCACAATCTCTAAGGTGCCCTCCACGCTGACCACTCAGGATGTGAAAATCTAGGTGAAGGGGACCTTCTGCAGGCAGGTGGGTTCTGCAGACAGTGTCTTTTCCTTTGAGGCCGTGATTTTGCATTTAATCCAAGCTCTGGGCCACCTCATAATGATGCCACCGCCGTGTTCTCAGAGTCCCGGTTGGAGCCTTCCTCTAGGCTTGAGGCAGAGATGAGCCCTTCTCTGAGGGCCTGTAGGAAAGGGCATTGGTCAGATGGTGATAACAAGGGCCTGGTTCCGTGGGACATCTGGCATTGCCTTTACAGCACCTGGGGAGAGTTTGCAAGCAGCTGGAATAAAACACTAACTCCGCGTGAAGGCAAGAGTCCTCTTAGAGTGACCAGTAGGGTGTTCTACTCTCAGGCTTTTCTGGAAAAGCCCCCAGCGCAGGCCTCCAAACAGACCCCTTTGAAAGGATCACCTCAACCTCATTCAGCTCCGGAGAACAGGCGCTGGCCCCCGGCCAGGTAGCGCTGGCCTGCGGTCGGTCGGCTTCTCCCTGTGGGAGACTGGTTTCTGCGGTCACATCCTTAGTCGACTCCCTTCATTGTGATAATAGTTCCCACTTGGACACCACCTCCCACTTTTCTCAGCACTTTCACATCCACCAAGTCACTGAATTCTCCAACGGCCTAGTAGGCAGGCTCAATATTGATTCCCTGTTTTGGAGAGCACTTGGCTCTGGGACCGTCCCGCCCCGGCATCCACAGCTCGTCTGTGGGAGCGGCCTGCCAGAGTGTAGGCTGGCCCTGCCCCGCCCACGAGATGTCCCGATGCTCTTCGTGGCTCACAGGCGCCACTGGCCACCTCCAACATATCAGGCCCTTCCCTACCTCGGGGCCTTTGCACGTGCTGTTCTCTCTGGAACTCTCTTCTGGCTCTTCCCGTCGCTTGCTCATTCTCCTCTTTCAGTCTTCAGCTTAGTTTAGATATCACCTCAGTTTAGGTGTCACCAACCTGTCCAAAGTAAGCCTGTGGTCACTCTCCATCACGGCCCTTGTCACGAGTGCCTGTCACAAACTTGCATGTGGGTAAGATTACCTGGAGGAGCTCAAACACAGGTTGCTGGCTTCCACCCCTCCAGCGTTTCTCATTCAGCAGATTTGGGGTGAGGCCAGGATTTCCAAGGGATGCTGATGCTTCTGGTCTGGGCGCCACACTTTGAGAACCACTGAGTGATCATTATCTTTTAATTAATTAATTAGTTAATTAATTAATGTTGAGGTATTTTGACATATAACATTTAAATTTTTAAAAATTTATTGATTTGAGAGAGAGAGAGAGGGAGAAACTCTGATTCATTGTTCCACTTACTCATGCACGCACTGGTTAATTCTTGCAGGTGCCCTGACCAGGAATCGAACCTGCAACCTTGAGGTACTGGGATGATGCTCTAACCCACTGAGCTACCCTGCCAGGGAAACATAGAACATATCAGTTTCAGGTGTACAGCATAGCGATTTGATATTTGTGTGCATATACAAATAACCCTAGTTAACACCTATCACCACACATAGGAAAATAGAATCCTGGTTAACATCCATCACCACATACAGAAAAATATTTCTTCTTGTGATGAGAACGTGTAAGATTTATTCTCAGCACCTTTCGAATATGCATTACAGTGTTGTTAACTGCGGTCAGCAGTGCACCGCATCCCTGTGACTTGCTTTGTAACTGGAAGTTTGTACCCTTTGACCCCCTTCGCCCTTTTTGCCCACCCCACCCCGTGCCCTGCCACGCTGTCCTCTGCATCTGTGAGTTCATTTTTCTTTTTGAGACTCCATGTAAATGAGAGCATAAGGTATTTGACTTATTTCACTCAGCATAAGCCCTCGAGGTCTACCCATTTCTTCTTTTTCATGGCCAGGTAATATTCCATTGTGTATATATACTGCATTTTCTTCATTCATTCCCCCACAACGGACACTGAGATTGTTTCCATAGGTTTGCTGTATTTATTTGTTTATTGTCTGTCCGTCTGTTACCTTGCCTCTGCTGTATTCCCAGCACCCGACTGAAGACTCGGCCAGGGCCCCTCACTTCGTGATCTTCCCCCACGTGAGAAGGGGAAGGAGACCAAACACGGAAAGAAGCCCCGGGAGTCACTTGGCCTGATCGCTTCCCCTGTTACCTTTTTCTTTAACTTTTCACGCCCAAGCTCTGCCTAAGGCTCACTGTGAATTTGTGTGTAGATTGAGTGGGTGACGGTTATAAAATCCCAGGGCAGTGAGTTGGACTGTCTGGGTTCAAGCAGGGTTGTCAGAAGATACTCAGCCACGCTATGGGACATCCAGCCAGGTGTGGGTCCCCGGTCTGCCACGTCTCTGGGCGGGGCTGACTCCTGACACTCACCTTACCTGCCAGCAGGTGGGGAGGGGCACGCACGCCCGCCCTTCTCGCTGAGACAGATTGCAGAAGATGTAGCGGGGTAGGGCGGGGGTAGGGCGGGGGTGGGGCACCGCAGGCTGAGGCCACAACTCAGGACTTTCCTCTGTGATGAGCAGACTATAGCAAAGGGGGGAAACCTTGACCGTGGGCTTGTCAGGACCACATTGTAACAAACGTGTGACCCAGCCCAGCCGCCACAGCTCTGAACCTCCTGGGAACTTTCTGGGTAAGTGAATGCAAACTGACCAGTTTGCACAGAACGCTTCTCGTAATCCCCAGAGTGGTGCTTTCAGAGCCGGCGAGTGTCTGGGGCCTGGTCCTCCGCTTTGGTTTCAAAAGAACAATGTTGAGGTTTTTACCAGCCTGGGATTGGGTTTGAACTGTAAAATTTTATCTTCCTTGGCAAGGGGGTGTTGAAGATAGAATCTGGAGTGATTATAGATCCCCTGAAGCTATCACTGTGGCCAAGGATTGTTGAGGGTGGGCTAAGACCCGGCTGGCCGATGCTTCGTGCTCTAGTTTGGGGCAGGGCTCCCCCGCCCAGGACTTACAGGAAGTGGAGTGTGAGTGTGTGTGTGTGTGTGTGTGTGTGTGTGTGTGTAGGGGGCGTGGTGCCAACTCTGGTGGGGACCACCTCACCTCGTGACTACTGTGGACTAAGTATCAGGGGAGCAACTAATTCTGCCCAAGGCTGTCAAGCAAGTCTATGCTGAGAAAGGACGTTCACAGTTTAGTTGGGAAACCTAGAGACCAGGGATGAGATATAATTTACCTCCAAGATCACCTCCACGGTCATTCACAGAGCCAGGGGAAGCCCAGACTCTCTCAATTCTTAATCCTAAGAAAAGACACTGGCTTTGGAAGCTTAGTGACCTTGGGCAAGTCACTGCTCCCTGCGGGTGTCCCAGAGGAGGGTGACTCACAGGATTAGTTTAGATAGTCATTTGTCGTGACCTACTGAGGATGCAAAATCCGGGATGTCTGATGGTTTGGGGGTCTTTGATTCTCTTACCCAAGTTCACTGTTACATGTTCTAAGCAGTTTGGTCAGACTCGTGTCTGTCGGGAAAAGGCAGGGCAGGGCAGGGCAGGGCAAACGGAACTGTCTTCTTAAGACGGGCTCCTGGCAAAGGCTCCCCCCCTGGAAGCAGACTCTGCTTTCACAGGAATTCTCCTCCAACCCAGCTCCGCAGAAATGCCCCGCTGCGTCTTCTTCTCAGCTGGAGAGCTCTGCCCTCTCCACATTCAAGCTCCGTCAAGAGTTGTAAGTGGGATAGATGTGGCTGCCAGCGTGAACTCTTTCTAAAGAGGAAAAACAAACAAACGAAAACCGAGGCAGAAGACCCTGGTTCTGCAGCAGGCAGATGAGCCACCCAAGGGTTAATAAAGCAGGAAGGGACCGGGTGCTAGGAGATAGCGCAACTCCTCTCTTCACGTTGAGGAGGGGGAGGCTGGCCAGGCTCCTGACCCCACTGAGCTGAGCAGGAGCGTGTGGGGTCTGGTCAACAGCACGTCTGAGACCAGACGGGGACAGAGGAAGGTGAGACTGTCACTCTCCTCTGGAAGGCATGCCCCAGCGTGGGAGGTGCTGGGGGCGGGGTGGGGAGGGCACACCAAAGGTCCGAGTCTCCTGGGGCTGCCACAGCAAATACCTCAGACGGGGTCTTAGACAGCAGACACTTGTTTTCTCGCCGTTCTGGAGGCTGGGCATCCGAGATCAAGGCGGCAGCAAAGTTGGATCCTTCTGAGGGCCACCGCGGCGGGGTCTGTCCTGGGTGTCCTTGGCGTGTAGAAGGCTGTCCTCGCGTTACCTCCCCTCTAAGTGTCTCTGTGTCCAAACGCCTTCGTCTCTGGAGGACACCAGGCACGCTGGGGTGAGATCCACCCTAATCGCCTCATTTTAACTTTATTACCTTTTTAAAGGTATCTAACCATCTCCAAATAGTCCCATTCTGAGATACTAGGGATTTGGGCTTCACCATAGGAATTTGGGGAGGGACACAATCCAACCCATAACAGGACACAGCCCTGCTCCTCCAGCAAGGACCCGTCTGAGATCTGAGACGCAGGAACACCGTTCTTTCTTCTTATCCTTAACGAGCCAGGCCAGGTGCGATTTCTTCTTGGAGGCCTTCTTCAATCTCTGTTCCCCCACCCACTGGAATTCACTCCTCACCCCACCCCAAATTCCCCAAACACTCAGCTCGTTCCTCTGCAGGGGTGTTTGTCATCATCTACCTTAGACTTAATGAGAAGTGCGTTTGTGTTCCGGACGTGTTAAAGCCGCCCGTCTCACGTGCTTGTATCTGTCTCAGCTCCTCCACCCCCTGCCTGGCACGTGGAGCCAGTTCAGTGTTTGCTGGCTGGCTGAGGGGTCAGCTGGCCCGCAGAGCTGGGTAGCACACGCCAGCTAAACCCAAAGATGTGGCTGTTAATAAGACAGCGACAGCAACGTGCCTTTCCCTAGATTCTTTGCGCCCCTCATCGACCAAGTTCAGCTCCTGGATTTATAAAGCAAAGAAGCTCTTTTGCCCTTCTGTCCTTGTTTGACCACAGCGGGTCAACGGAGGAATCTGCAGACGGGGCGCCCGGCATTCTTAAACCCCCAGGGTTCAAAGAGAACAACTTCTTTGGCCAGTCTTGAAGAAACTCTTCAATCATTTCTGGAATAATGGCATTCTTTTGGCTCAGCTCTATGGCTACTCCTCTCTCCACCCCCAGTCTGGTGACCTTCTGTCCCTTTGTTTCTTGGCTGGAAGTCTGGGGCGGCTGCTGAGAGCAAAAGCCGTTTCAGCAGAGTGAGGGGTCCTTCCCACGAGTCCTGACGCCCCAGAAAGCCTGACTGTGCAGAAACAGCTGGCCTTGGGCAGACTGCTTTTGAAACATAGTGCTCACAATTTAAAAGCATTTTGTGCCAGCTTGGCATTTGGAGGACAAAGGCGATACCGTCGGATATGGCAGGTCTCCCATCTTCACAAGAGAAGACTCCACTTTTACTTCCTCTCGTGAAGCTGCTCACCTGGCACCTGGGGGAGAGGCATGCCTGGGGATTGGCTGGCTCTGGGAAGGCTGGCAGGTGCTTGGGGTGCCTGAGTCCTTGGACCAGTCACATCACCGGTGCTCTCTCCACGGTGCCTTACCCTCTTGTAGAATTTTCTGTGCATGCCTCAATGTGGAAGAGTTGGGGAAGGACTACTTTAGACTGGTGTGTTCTGCAGAGATTTCTAGGAATACAGAGCAGGTTTCTCAATATTTACCTTTTAAAATGAAACACGTTCACTTATTACTCTTGCTGCTCTGGCTTTTGACAGAGCGAAGGCCAACACCAGAACTCCGCGGACCGATAAAACTGTAGGGCAGTGTGCATACACTCCGTGTACTCTGGGCTGCAAGTAACAGACACCCTGCTCAAGGCAGCTTAAGCAAAAAATGAAAATAAAACGAGACACAAAAGTTAAGAAAAACTACATGCCCATATAACTTGTGTTTTTTTATAACGGAAAAGTCCATGAGGAGACTTAGCTTTAGCTATGGCTGGATCCCAGGGCTCACGCGGCATCATTTGTACTTGGTTCCTTCTCTCTCCGTCTCCTGTGTCCCACACAGAGGCTCTTCGTTCCCAAGGCAGCCTCTCTGGAGCGGTGGCCCCTGAGAGCTCCAGGCTTTTCTCTGACCAGTTCAGCAACCCGCAGAGAGGATACCTCGGTCGCTAGAGCTCCAGCAAAAGGACGTGTTCGCGCTCCGGTAGCCAGCGTGGGTTGTGTGCCCACCTCTGAGCTCATGACTTGATGAGTGACGTGTGTGGCTTTGACTCACTCGTGGTTCAAGTCCAGACCTGGAACCAGTAGTGGGTCTAAAGCCACTGGGAACATGTGCATTCAGAGTTGGGGAAGGCGGTTCCTCGTGGGGAAATTGGGGTGCTCTTACCAGGTGGGGGGAGTATAGATGGTGAGAGGGCAAGAGCTGTGCCTGGGATCCCAGTGTCCCCATGGAAAGGGGAGAAGCAGAAGGTCCGTGAGTTTGTTCTGAGCCAACAGGGCTGGATAAGAAAGAGCGTGCTTACTGGCGGATTCAGTGTGCTCTGCGTGCATGGGAGGACAATGACCAGTGAAGAAGGAAGGGGAACGGAACCTTCATGTACGCTGCCCACCTGTCCTCAGGTATGCAGGTACCCACACTGCACCTCAAAGACAGCTCACACTCCCTTTCATTATAAATTATCCAGGAAATAATACCACGAATTCTCCTTATGGAAACAGGAGGCTGTTGCAATGCTCTGAGTCAAGAGGAAATGTCTGGTGCCTTGCTTGCGTCTTCTGTGCTGCCGTCTTTCTCGTCCTGCCCGTAGGAAACACAAAAAATGGGAGATTGTTACCATGTATAACCACCTCCACCCCCACCACCGCCACCACCAGCATCACCCACATCAAAGCACCTGTGTGTCTCTGAGCCCGTTTTATTTTAACATGATAGCCCTGGTCGTGCGCTCGAACTGCCTCCACTCACAGGTACGGAGCTGTTGGTCCTTCCCTACCTCCCGTCTCCTTATCTAGTGCATCTCGGGAATGGCCTTTGTTTTCTTATCTGTAATATGAGGATAATGCCTATCTCCTAAATGTTTTGGTAAGGATTAAAAGAATGTACACAAAGCATGTGATCTTAGAAGGTGCTCAGTCAGATGCATAGCTGTACACAGCCCTAAGACAGGTTTCACGAGAGCAATTGACTTCTTCCCTTAGATAAAGTCCCACTGGCCACTTACACAGAGCATGCAGCTTGTTCTAAGAGCTTTAGAGCTGGGACAGAGGTCAGGGGCACGCCACTGCCCTGCACCTGAGAAAGAAAATCGTGAGCAGTTGGATAACACCATTCTGAAAATCGATCAGGGTCATTGCAGGAGCCTGGTGCAGAGGTACCAGAAATAGACTAGAATCTGCCCAGCTCAGCCCCTCGCCAGCCGCGTGACCTTGTCCTAAACTCTGAACCTCAGTTTTGTCTTCTATCAAATGGGATAACGATGCCTGCCCTGCCTGCGTCACAGGACCCTGAGCAATGCAGTGGAAGCTTCAGTGCCGCTGAACTCGGCAGGACTAATTGTTTCCAGAGTGTTTAAAAAACGGCTCCACTCTAATATTTATGAGTGTGTCGGTGCTGTTGTCAGTCTGTCTCAGTGAACCGCGAGCTGAACTGTGGAGAGGACTTGTGCAATATTTGATATATACACAAAATATATGTCACATGTGTGAGCCAGAAGCCTATTAACTGCACACATGGGAGAACCCCGCACCCAACCCGAGAACCTGTGGGCTTCTCCATCATGGGACCCTCTGTCTTCTTCCAAGGTCTTCTGAGGCTTGCTATTTCACTCAGCATTGTGTTTCTAAGATGCCCACCCCTGTGGTTGTGGGCAGCTGTAGTCTATTTCTTGCTTCTGTAGACTTTTCTACTCTGAGATGTACACTAGAGCACAATTTATCCGTCTATCATTTTGTCAAAAGACACTTGGGTTGTTTCAGGTGTTTGCTCTTAGAAAGAATGGCGCCGTAGAGCCTCCTCCAGGCTGCCCCACAGCTGTGCTGCAGGTGCGGGCGTTTGGGTTTTCTGATCGCGGGTTCGCACGCTGCTCAGTGATGGTCAAGTCTCCGTTGATCTACAATCCATCCAGCACATGGTGTCGACAGACTTCTTCATTTTTTCCAATCTAGTAATTTGTAAAATGTTTTTTCTCATATTCTTAATTTCATTTTCCAGGTTACGAATGAGGTTAATCATCTTTTAGCATATTTATTGGCCACTTGTGTTTATTCTTGTGACATAGTCTGATCATCATCTTTACCCATTTTCCTATTAAATTTTCCTTTTTTTGTACTTGTGATTTGTATGAATTCTTTTACTATCTAGATACAAAGCCTTTTTCAGTTGTGTAAGTTGCAAATATCTTTATGGTGTTTTTGAGCAACAGATATTCCCAATTCCCGTAGCTGAATTTATTCATCTTTTCTTGTGTGGTTAGTGTTTTTGTGGGGACTTACTTGAGAAATCCTTCCCTATGCTAAGATTATAAATATGTTTTCTTATATTGTCTTTTAAGAGTTGTAACGCTTTGACTTTCACATACAAGTCTTGAACCTATTTGGAACTGATCTGTGTGTATGGCGAGGCGGGATGCGGTCACCTCCTTCTCTGTACGGCCGGCCGCCTGTCACTCCGTCACTTTTTATTGCATCCTCCCTCCTCTCCATTGCTCCGTGATGCCCCCAGCTTACCTGCCAGGTGTTCCTACCTCTGTTGTATCTTTCTGTTCTCTGCTGTCTTTTGTTGCCAGTTTGTGCATCGATGCCATGCAGTGTTAATGATTATAGTTCTATAATGTCTTTTTAGATAAGCCACTTAAAAAATGTTTTTTTTCTTCAAGAGTGTCTCGGCTATTCTGGAGTCAAGTGCCTTAAAAAAACAACAACCTGTTGAGCTTTTGGTTATAATCATTGAATCTTTGGATAAATTTGAAGAGAACTGTCATCTTTGTTTTACTGATTTTTCATACCCTTGAACCTCAAATCTCTTCCCCTTTTAAGGTCTTCTTTAAATATCTTTCAATGAGGTTTTATAATTTTCTCCAAACGAGTCTTGCAGTCTTTGTCTAGATACATTCTTAGGAAGCTTATTTTTTTGTTGCTATATTAATAGCATCTTTACAAAATTCAGTGTTTCTTTTGTTGCTGGTGTGTAGACATGCAATTTATTTTTTAATATTGATCATATATCCAGATAGCTTGTGAAGTGTTCCTGTTATCTCCAATACTCAGTCTGTAGAACCTTTTGGAGTATCTGACAATCACACTGTCTGTGAATAGTGAGATTTGGTTCTCTAATTTCTACCCCTCTTATTTATTTTTCATGTTCTACTGCATTGGCTGGTGCCTGTAGAACAGCACTGAATATGGGTGGTGACAGTGGCCATCCTTGTCTGTTTCCTGATAGTGAAATGACTGTCTCCAATGGTTTCTCATTCACAGTGAGCTTTGCTAAGTTTTCTCTTTTTCTGAAAGTATTAACTGGTATTGAATTTTATCAAATGGGTTTTCTACAACTATTGAGATAAATATATGTTTTAAAATCTGCTTATGTGGGGAATTACATTGATGGATTTTCTTATTAAACCACCATTCATTCATTCCTAGGGTAACTAGCTTGGTTGTGATATAGTATAATTTGTTTAAAATATACTGCTAGATTTGTTTGGTGAATATTTTAGTTAGGATGTTTTCATCATGTGTATATATTAAAATGGTTATCACATTCCTTTTTAAAAACTACTCTTCCTGGGTTTGGTATCAACATATTAGCTTGATGGAGTGAGATGGTCTTTCTTTTCTATTCTCTGGAAGGCTAGAATGATCTGTTCATGAAAAGTTTATTAGAACAGAGAGTTTATTGGAATGTGCCTATAAGATCATTGAGGTCTGGGGTGTGTGTGTGTGTGTGTGTGTGTGTGTGTGTGAGAGAGAGAGAGAGAGAGAGAGAGATTTTTAGGTACTGATATAATTTCTTTAAGAGTTATGGGACTATTTGGACATTTTACTCCTTAAGTCAGTTTTGCACTTATGTTTTTCTAAGAATTTGTCCATTCAAATTTTCAGATTAATTTGCATGAACTTTTTCATAGCATTCTTAGATCTTTAAAATCTGCTGAATCTGGTTCTGTTGCTATTCTTTTCCTAATATTATTGTGCTGACTCTTTTTTTTAAATGCTAAAATCAAATCCATTTTTTAGCCATTTTTAAAAAACAAATGTTTGGCTTTGTCGATCTCTATTTATTTTTTTACTTTTTTGCTGTTTATTTCATTTATTTTTGTTCTTTATTATCTTTTCTAATTTTGGGGGTTTCTTTGTTTCTTTCCTAATTTCTGAAGCCGAACACAGGGCTTTCTTCTTTCCAAACAATAGCATTTAAGACTATATATTTCTCTCTCTGTCCTACAAGTTTGGATATGTAGTATTTTCACTGTCATTAAGTTCTAGGAATTGTCTGATTTATTGTGATTACTTCTATAGTCTATGATTTATTTAGTGATGAGTTTAAAATCTTACACATTTATGGAGGATTATCTTTTTGTTAACTGATTTCTTTTTAATTACGTTATCACCAGAGAATATGATCTGCGTGATACTGACTATGTGAAATTTGTTTGGAACATGAGTTGTTCACTTTGGTATCCGCACTGCCTAGCATAGTGCCAAGAATGCAGAAGTGTTTGGTGAGCATTTGCTGATGACATGAATGACAGATGAATGACTGTCTAGTGACTAGGCATTAGAGGAATTGTCTCTTTCTGCTCAGCCAAGTTGTCCAGTCCCGCCAGCTACATCACGTTGCAAATTAGCCTTGCAAATGAGCATCAGTCATATAATGGCCCTCCAAGGTTCTCTTCTCGCCTGCTCACTCCTTCCTCGTTTGGCCTGGGAAGCAGACGCTGAGTAGGTGGACAAGAAACTGCTTATAAAACTGGTAGTGTGAGACAGTCAGGCCCAGCCTTGGATGTGATACAATTAGATCATTGCTTTCTATTTATTTCTTCTATGACCCGGAGAAAAGTATTTCTTCTCTAATGCTGATGCATTTTTAGTCTCTAAAAATACATGTAAGGTGGCATTTCCTCCAAAGGAAACTTTAAAAAAATACTTACAGCATTTTTAAAAAATATTTTATTTATTTATTTTCAGAGAGAGGGGAAAGGAGGGAGAAAGGGAGAGAAACATCCATCAGTTGCTTCTCACATGCCCCCAACTGGAGACCTGGCCTGCAACCCAGGCATGTGCCCTGACTGGGAATCAACCCAGCAACCTTTTGGTTTGCAGGCCAGCGCTCAATCTACTGAGTCACACCAGCCAGGTCCTAAAGGAAACTCTTATCTCATTGAATCCCTGAAAGTAACCAGGCATGATTCCCCTCTGTAAAACTATGTTGAGTTCCTGATCTGTACTTTTTGTTCTATCCAGGGGCCATCTCCACCCCATTTTTATCACTTATAATAGAGGGGTGGTAACCCCTTAGACTTCCCTAGGTTTAACAACATTTGACTGAATTCTGATTGTAAAGGGCATTTGAAGACGAATGGAAAATATAGCCACTCTGCACTAGTCAATACGTGTTGGTTAAATGAGTCTGTGAACAAATGACTGGTCCTTATTTTGATTAGTTGCATTTTAGGCTTTTTGAATCAGTACCACATGGACATATGAGGGAGAAAAGAGTAAATTGTTCACTTCTCTGTCTTTTCCCAAGCCCCTGAGAAATGCCTTTTGAAGATGCCTATTAAATAGGTCCTGAAAGAGGTCCAGAACATTCTTATTTCTGAGTAAACCTCAGGAGAGGTGGCAATGTTTCTAGATTATAACAACATTTATAAATTACAACAACATTCATATAGTGTAACAATATTCATATATTGTAGCTGATCATACATTATAACAATGTTTATATATTGTAATAGACACTTGACATGAGGCTGACCAGACAGTAAAAGATAACTTAATTGTGCTCCCCAGTACTTCTTAAAGTGGTGTCAGGTTAGGACCCCTTCCCATTCAGGTCACCGTCTTACCTTAAGTCTGCTCCCTGCTTTATAATAGTCTAATCTACAAGGTCATGTCCTCATTTTGTAGGTGGAGGCAAATTGTGGGCATCTCCCAGCCATGCTGTGTCTATTCCTTCTGTGTCCTCCAGAGGGCGTCCTTAGCCCTGCCTAGGTCAGAGGCGGAGGATGGTGAGTGATGGGGTAGGGAACTCACCTGGAGCGCAGAGGATCCAGACTGATCAACCTTTCCAGGCAAGAGACCTCAGACGTCATTTTTCAGAGGCAGAAATGGGCTGAAAAGGACTTGCCTGAAGGCCACCAACGATCAAGTAGAAGGTTCTGGACTAGAACTAGGCTTTCAACCCCCTTTCCTCTCTTCTTTTAGGGGGTGAGTTTCCCACCCACTCCCTTCTTCCTCCTCCTCTTCCTCCTGCTTCCCTGACTGAGGGCAATCTGCCTGCCAGGCATGATTTAAGGACTTTGTTTACACGGGATCCTCACAAAACCCCATGGGGTATGTAACATCACTAACTCCTCTTACAAATAAGGAAACCAAGGCTTTTAGTAGTAAAAACAAACATCAACAACAACAAAAAAATGTGTTAAAAATCACACAGCTAAACAACGTGGGGGCGGTAGGATTTGAACAGGCCTGACACCGAAGCCTGTGTTCCCACCAACCTTGTGGCCTTTGAACCGTCTCTGGAAGCACAAGACGCCCACAGTCCAGACCTGCTCATTCCCGCTTCCCTTCCTCCCTCTCCAGCCCTTTGCCCCTTCAGCGTTCTCTCCTTCCATCCTCTTTTTCCTGGGTTCTCTGCTCCCACCCTGGGGGATACTCGAGGCTTAATTCCTGTGTGGAGAAGGGGCTGCTGGGGGGCGTGGGCTGCGTGGGCAGAGAGCGACGCTCCTGGGAGCTCGGGATGCTGCCGTGTGCCTCTTCACCGGGACGGTGTGGCAGACCGGAGGCCAACTCTGACTCTGGGCAGGAACGGTCCATACAATTTGAATGGAGTTCAGAGAGGAAATAGGCTTTGATGTCCAGATGCTAACTTTTTCACTGTGGTGAAAACACATACTGTCTTCATCATCTGTAAGCGTACAGTGCCGTCATGTTGAGTATGTTCGTATTATTGCGCAACCGATCACAAGAACTTTATCTTCTCGCGAAGCTCGAGCCCTATACCCTTACACAGGCACTGCCCACTGCCCTCTCCTCCCAGCCTTTGGCAACGGCCGTTCTGCTTTCCGTTTCTCCGAGCGTGACTGTAGTAGATGCCTCGTATAAGTGAAATCATACAAAATTTGTCTTTTTGTGCCTTATTTCACTTAGTGTAATGTCCTCAGAATTCATCCATATTGCAGCATGTGTTGGAATTTCCTTCCTTTCTAAGGCTGAGAAATATTCCGTGGTGAATGTATGTGATTCATACACACATACATTTTGTTTATCTACCCATCTGCTGATGGACACGGCAGGGGGTGGGATCATGGGAAACTTTCCACTGAAGACCGTCTCTGAAGGAGAAGGGGTAGGCTGACCGTGCCACATCCTGCTGAGAAGTAGTGAAGGGTGAGAACCAAGTCATTGGAGTTGACATTGTGGAGGTCGCTCATGACCTTGATGAGAGAGGCCATAGTGACTGCAGTGGGTTAAAGAGAGGTGGGGTGGGGGCCCTGGCTGGTGTGGCTCAGTGGATTGAGCTCCGGCCTGCAAACCAAAAGGGCGCTGCTTCGATTCCCAGTTGGGGCACATGCCTGGGTTGTGGGCCAGGTGCCCAGTAGAGGGTGTGGGAGAGGCGACCGATCCATGTTTCTCTCGCACATCATTGATGTTTTTCTCCCTCCCTTCCCTCTCTCTAAACATAAATAAATAAAATCAATAAAAGAGGGGCATGCAGAGGCCCAGCAGTGACTGTAGACGACAACCCGTAGGCCGTCTGCGGCAGAGGGGCCCAGAGAACCGCGCTGGTCCCTGGGAACGTACACTGGACTGTGTTTCTATTGTTTTTCTTATTGTTTTTCTATCTCCTTCACGACTGCTACTAATGCTTACCAAAAGTGCATTTACTAGGAGCCCAATTGAGCAGACTCTCGGCCCATCTGTTTAGAATCAGGGACTACATTTTGGGGAGACGGCACCTTATTGTGGCTTTTTAAAAATATGGAAGTCAAGTTGTTTTGATCGAAGCTAACCCAGAGAGCTCACTAAAATATAAAACGTAATTTTAGTTTTTGCTAAAGTGAGTTTCATCTCTTCACTTTCTTTCCTTTCCCCTGTCCAGTTCTTTCTGCCCCGCCTCCATCTCTTCCTCCCCAAGCCTCCTTCGCTTGGCGCCTGACGCTCTCACAGATGGGCTCCCCTCCCCGTGCCCTCGCAGTGTGCACTGCATGTCTGCTCATGTCAGCAGCTCTTTGCTCTGAGTGTGCTCTGCCCGCTGTGTCTTTGCACATGCCTCCCTTACTGCATCTACTTCTCTCGGTTAAGTCCTACTCATTTGTATTGGGGATAAGCTAAGCTGCTATCACAAAGAGACCTTCAACACAGTGGTTTAGGTCAGAGAGAATTTTATACCTGTCTCATGGCATAGTCCAGAGGTAGGTGGTTCAGGATTGGTAGGGTGGCTGGGCCACCTTCAATGTGTTGCTTTCACCTCTGGATCCAAAATGGCTGCTCCAGCTCTCACCATCACACCTGCATCCCAGCCAGTGGGAGGAAGAGAAGAGACAACAGGACCACACACTCATTCCCTTTAGAGCGTGACACAGATGTTGTTTCATGTTGCTGTTACTTACATCCCACTGGCCAGAATTTAGTCACATAGCCACATTTCACTGTAAGAGAAGCCAAAAAGCAGTCTTTCTGTGGGAAGATGGATATTATAGGGCAATATCCAATTGTGGCAGCTTCTGCCACGTCATCCATCTAGACTTACCCAAATATCTTCTGTTCCAGGAAGCCTGTTCCTCCTGGGGGTATCCCTATTCTTCTTTCCAACATGACACTTACCATGCAGAATTGGGGTGATCTGTCCTGGCTGGTGTAGCTCAGTGGATTGAGCGCTAACCTGTGAACCAAAGGGTTGCCGGTTCCATTCCCAGTCAGGACACATGCCTGGGTTGCGGGTCAGGTCCCCAGTAGGGGGCATGCAAGAGGCAACTGCATATTGATGTTTCTCTCCCTTTCTTTCTCCCTCCCTTCCCTTCTCTCTAAAAATAAATAAATAAAATCTTTCAAAAATATTAAAAAAAAGAATTGGGATGATCTGGTCCCTTATCTGTTCCCTGCTGAACTGTCAACAGACATGGCTCTTATCCGTGAATCCCTAGCACCCATAGCAGTGTCGGCTCATAGTGAGTGTGTGCAGCATAAATGAACCCTGAACAGCTGTGTTGTCCGCACAGAGACTCAGGCGCTGGGCTCCGTGGGTGGGAGGGGGCTGGAGTGGCCCGGCAGGTAAGGTAGTTGCGTGGCCCCACAGGTAGCTCCTTCACCACTCTGCCTTCCACAGTGAAATCCAGGAGTCTGCCAGGGACCACAGGCAGGTGGATGGAAAAGAGCAGGTCAAATATTTATTTTAAGTTCAAGTGATACGATCCAACTCTTAGGAAGTCCAAAGCGCGGTAGGGAGCAGGGTGTGGCTGTGTCAGCCCTGTGCTGGTGGGCGGGGCCCTGGCTTCCAGACTCTCAGACTCGTGGCCCCTCGGGCAGGAGGCGGGATCGCCAGGACTCACTCTCTGGCATCATCCCCCTACCCCCCGGCCCCCATTCTTCACCTCTTCTTGCCTTCTTCCAAGGCTTCATCTCCCCTTGAGGCTGCAACGCCTCAGCAGTTGTTCTCTGACGTGCTGGGGTCGTCTGCTGGAGATGGGAGCCGGGAGCTCCGGACCCCCGCCAGGGTGGAGGAGTGAGGGCAGGAGAGGAGACCAGCATGGTGCGCAGGTCTCAGCACGAAACATTCACGCCTTTCATCATTGCCTGGCCCATTCCTGTAACTTGTGATGTCGAAAGAGCCATCCACCTGTCACTTCCCTCCGTTTTCCTAGGAGACTTCAGGGTCCAGGAATGGGTGTATGTGGAGGGACTGTTCTCCTACATCCTCAGGTCCAGTGTCCAGACCTGCCCACACCGCCCAGGTGGGGCACGGTCCTGGTTGTGTGTTCTCACGGCCCACTGCAATGCCCTCCCCACTGGCCTGCGAGCCCTGGGAGGGCCGGGGCGGCAGCCTCACTCAGCAACAAGGAAGCAGATGTGAGAAGTCAGTGACCTGTGCCAGGTGACGCTGGTTAGATATTAGTGGAGTCACACAGGTGGCAGGGTTTCTGATCGATCGCAGGGCTGGGGAAGAGAACATGTGCCCGGTTCTTTATCACACTCCGAGAGTGGCCGTCAGGGAACCTTTGTTGCTGACAAGGGGCTGACCGGTCCCTTCCGGGGAACTCGCACACCTGCGCATTCTCACAGCCGGCCCCAGGCTGTGGGCTTTGTCCTGAGCCCGAAGAGTGAGTCGGCTTTCCTGGTTGTGCCCTAAGAGGTCCTGTGGGTGCCCGTTCTCAGGCCGGGCGGGTGGGGTGCCCTTCCCGTCCTCCGAGGTCCCTCCCTCCTTTGACTGTTCCGAATAGACTTCTCCCTTGTCTGTGACATCCAGCTCTCTGGGAAGAAGAGGGAACACCTCCTTCAGGCCAAGCACATCGAGGCCCTGGGGGGTGGTGAGGACATTCTCACATCAGGCCAAGCCTGGGATGAGAGGGAGGCCCCAGACACCACAAGCCGGGGCCTGAGGCTCTGTTGGTCCAGGCCTGTGAGCCAGTGTCCGGCCGTCAGATGTCCTTCATTCCACAGCAGTGAGATACAGGCCACAAAGGAGGTGGGAGGCGGGATCGTGTCCTCCGGCGTTGTGACTTAGGCGCCTTTCCCCTCTGGCCTACAGAAAAGCCCAGAACAAAGTACCGTTGTTGCCAGGATCCTTCCCTTCCCTTCCCTTCTCTGCCGTGCCAGGCACTGTTTGTTGCCTAGGACACAAGTGGGAACGAGACCCGTTTCCTGCCTGTCCACGAGGAACCACATCCCACCCCTGACGTGCCTGTGGCCAGCACATGTCGGGGTCAGAGCCGCCTCGACGGCCGTGCTGCCGGCGCGTGAAGGAGAGCTCTGAGTTCTCCAAGGAGGGGACGCACAATTTGGAGTAGTGGAGGCACGTGATCTTTTCTGTGTCTTGGATGGTTCTGGAAGCTGTGATTATTATACATTCAGAGGGAGACACTGGAGGCCAGTGGATGAGTGAGAAAGTTACGATGCTCATTTAGAGAGAAGTCAGTGGTGTAAAGAACGAGGGCACTGTGCAAGGGTTCCAGAAGAGCTGCCCGAGAGTAGGGAGGGGTGGGGAGTGGGGATTTGAGGGTGACTGAGGTTTCTACAATGTGGTGACGCCAGTAACTGAGATAGCATCCGAGAGGAGGGGGTGGGAGTGGGGGTGGGGACAAGGACGTGACAGAGATTGAGGAAGTCGGGCTGTGGGGGAGGAACAGGCTCCTAGGGAAGCAGGAGGAGGAACCTGCAGGGAGACGCTGGGATGCCAGGACTGTCGCCTTTGTAGACACTGCCTGTGGTCGCCCCCTTCCTGAGCAACGGTGTGTTCGTTGGTGTGACCAAGCCTCTTGCCCTCTAAGGAAAAATACCACGTCTAGATTGGCAGTGAACGGCCCGTCCTCGTTCTCTCGAGACATCTCGATGCACGGCGCTCGGGGAGGAACCCGCCATCTCCCTCTTGCCATGTCCTCCGCACTGCAGTGACCCTCCGTCCGCTGGCAGAGCCACACAGGCTGGGCCAACTCGCTGCCCGGCTTGAAAGCGGCTGCGGTCAGCTGATGTTTACCAAGCCCTCGGGATGAAAATCATTACTCAAGAACCACGCAATGTGATCCCCATTAGCGGCGTAGTTTGTTTCTGTGGACGGTTAGTGCTGGAAGGGGCCTTGCAGACTCTCCTCCAAGCTCTCACTTCGTGGACAGGAAAACAGACTTCACAGAGAGGTTGGAACCTGCCTTCCAGCTGGTTTCTTCTATGAGGAAAGGATTTTCTGTTGCTTGGAAAAGGCACTGCATAGTTGTTGCCTAACTGGAGATAAAACGGGCGAGCTTTGTATCCTATGCTCAACATCAAGCGTTAGGAAGCGAGCTGTGAACACAGAGAGGTCTGGTTCCCCAGGATCGCCCGGGACGCGCAGACACATGGAGTGCAGATGTCCTGGGAATTCAGCAAGCGAGTTCTCAAACGCTGAGGTCTTTAATTAAGCAGGTGTTTGGGAAGTAGGCCCTGTGGAGCTTCCAGCCTTGGCTGGGCTCGTCTCGCTGAAAAATGGCACCGGCCCAGCTCAGCAGCAGGCCCGAAGCTGGCTTCAGTTGGAGACGCAGGAATGCGCCATTGTTATTCTCTTCTTTCTTATCAAGCCCCATTAGCTTGAGCGAGGAAGGAGCGAAAACGGGCTGGGAAAACATGTTGTTTCACCGGGTAAAAATTTACTACCAAGGAAATGATTTTGCCGTGTCCATAAAAGGACTAGTGGAGGCCTTTGGAAAGGTGTAGTCGTCCAGATGCTCTGGGACAGTGTCACCCAGTGAGAGTGTCTCCTGTTGGCCAAGGGTCGTGCTCACGCAAGAGCAGAGACCTGCGGCTGAGGTCTTGGACACGGGCTCACAGAGCCAGCCCTTTGCATGCACAGTGCGGGGGAAGAGGAGACGCAGGAAGAGGGAGGAATCACGCATCGTGCAAAGACTGATCCTACTTGGCTGTGGCATCCAGTGGGACACGCACACGCTTAGGCTTTCGGATGTCGACCGTTACAGAGTCACAGATGGACCCAGGGAGGCCGAAGTGCGGGGGGAGCCAAGGCCCCCATGCAGGAATGCTCCTGCTTTTGTGCGCCTCGTCCCAGTCTGCTGGCGCATGCCTGGGGCTCTGGGGGGAGCAGCTGTGGCTCTGGCTCTGGCTCTGGCTGAACCTCGGCACTAGCCACGCCTTCCAGCCCCAGGGCTGTCACCTTGGTGTCTGTGGTGAATTCCAGAACAGAGCTTGCAGGAGCCAAGCTGCCCCAGCCTTTCGCAGATGCTGGAAACAGTGCCCGCACCGGGGCCAGGAATGGAATTCCTGGGCACCTCCCCCGTGCCCCGCAGTGGCAAGGGGACCCGTGGGCATGTGGGGTTGTGAACACTCCAGGCAGCCTCCGAGGCAGGTGCCGCAGCTTTACTCTGCATAACACCTGAGGGTCGAAGAGGGCAACGAGCATGCTCAGTAACCTCCGGTGATCATGTGCAGGAGCCTGGCTGCACACCCAGCTCTGCCTGCCCCCGAAGTTCTTGTTTTATTTTTAATTTTTACCCACTAGCCCTTTCTGGGGAGGCTCGGCTTTTTGGTCTTTCCTCCTCTTATGCGTTGGTGCTGGGAGAATGTTCTCCCTATGGGCATGGGGGAACTGTTAGTTTTTGCTCTGTTGCATTTTGTTTTACAGCTTTTGAAGGACACTTCAATTCAATCAGAATTTGTGTTTGGAAAGCAGTTGAAGAATTTTCTCTTTACAATGTAGGACTAAATGATGAATTATAAATTCATGCGTGTGTATATATATATACACATAAGTAGCTGGCATACATACCCGTACTATCTACACTCAAATGTATTTGTGTTCACACACGAAGCCTGTTATCCCAACCTGCAGAGGTTTGCACACAGTGACCTGTGAGTTCATGCCAGGCTGGTAGTGGCGCCGTTAGTCCCACACGGCACGGGGATGTGGGTTGTATGCTGTCTTCGAAGAACCAGCCACTCCCGGGAAGCCCGTGTCACTGGTATCCACTGACCGTGTGGGACCGCGAGGTCCTGGGTCCGTCTGACAAGGAGACGGCTGCCTGTCACCACTGGCATCCGTCACAGATGCCTGCTCCTAGGCGTCTGTCTCTGTGGCCCATGGCCCTGCCCACGCTGTCCCTTGAGTCCGCCTGGAAGGTCCCGCCATCTGCCGTCCGGGTTGCTGGGAGCTGTGCTCTGAGACTGGAGGCCCGCCCTCCCCCCAGGGCCCCCGCGAGACCTCACCTGGACTTGGAGGATGTTCTTTATCCACCCCGCATCATGCATCTGCCCACCTGCAGCTTCCATCGGGCTGCAGACATGAGACCCAGCTAGGGGTAGGAAACCCGACCCGGGTGTCCCTAACGTGAGGCCTGGAGCGCACTTCTGCCTGTGGCCTCCTGGGGGTGTCGAGTACGATGCTGACTGGTTTCACTGACTTTCCTGTGGCTGCAGTTGTCTTGGACGGTGCACATTCTCACAGAAGGGGCATCTGCAGGAAGGGCGGCAGCTCGGACTGGGCTGGTGGGCCCGCAGAGCCACGCTGCCCCACGTGCAGGGCAGTTCCTCCCCCAGGGGCACGGTGCTGGGCTCTCATTCTGGAGTGGGCAGCGAGCCCTGTGCACTGGTTGCCAGAGTGCTGGTCACTAGGACGGTGGTGGGCGTTGCCCCTCCTGGGAGGGAGGAGCCATGGCTGCCGTGTGCCGACCTCCCAGTGCCCAGGCAGCTGCCCCGGCCGCAGCTCTGGGGGCTGGGAGGGTGGGCCGAGAGCTGGCAGAGGACTGTCAGTAATGCCTGCTGTGGGGGCCGGTGCAGACGCAGGGCGTGTGCTCACTGCCAGCTCTTCCAGCTGAGCTGAGGTCTGGGAGGACACACACACAGGCATGGCAGGGCACAAAGGAGGAACAAGAGGATGAGGGAACACGTGGCTGAATGAACATGGCGCACTGTCCTCTCGGGAGACGCTTCCTAAGAGTCACACGGAGGGAAGGAAACGGCGGGCACGGTCTGCATCCGAGGGCGGTGGCACTCGCTCAGGTCGCTGTGCCTTGTGCTTTTCCACTGATGCAGAAGAGCACGCTTTGCCAAAGAATGTCCTTGGAGGGAGCCGATGTATTTTTCCTTCTGTTATTTAAGTCAAATGTATTTAATGCAAGCGATTCAGCTGTGAGCTGGAATGTGGGGTGGGTCTCCTCGCCCCGTGTGGAGCCCCTGCTGTGAGCGGGCCCGGCGTCGGCGCCACCCGCTTTGTGGCCGGCTGTGGTTTTGGGGGGGGGGCTGCTTTTGGAGTCCACACACCGGACGGCCTTGTCAGCAGGTCGGCTGGGAATGGCTCGCCTGGGGTGTGAAGGCAGTAATGCTCGCTATTCCTGTGTCCGTTCATTCATTCACCAAGCAGCCCCTGAACGCTTCCTGTGGCCACAGCTTTCTACCAGGTGCGTTTTGAGGATACAAAGCTAGGACACCCCCCGAAACCCTAGGGACTTCTGTTCTCCAAGTACATTTAGATTGACAGTCCTTTCAACCAGATGGTAAAAGTTGCAAATTTAGTTGTCTTTTGAATGTAGGTCAACAGCAATGCAGTGTAACCAAGCTAGTTCTTTGACTCCATAAAAGTGGTGGAGCTTTTTAAAAAACGAACTTTGAAGATTGTGTGTCTAGGTTTGACTGTTGTGCGTGTGCCTGTGCACACACACGCGCGCACACGTGCACACTTGGGCCCTGCTTGCCCTGCTCAGCCCAGTCTCAGGGTCCACACGTGTTCAGGCCCTGCGGGCGCCTGGCATGCGTGCAAGTCACCCAGACGGAGGGGCCTGGGGAGCTCGCTGTCACCAAGGCTCAGTCACGGCTCTGCCCGCCTTGGGTCTCCCTCGCCCTGCGCTCCCCTCAAGGCAGGAAAAAGAGCACGGATTCCTGAGGCAACATTGTTCCCAGGGTACAATCACCATCCATCACGCCCCTCCGGAAAAATGTAAATATGCTCCCGCTGATAGTGGCATTATTTATTATCCTAGGCTGCCACGCGGGCTGGAGTGGGCGCGGCTGCGGGCCAAGCATTACCCCTGGCTCCCCGGGGAGGCTCTGCGGGGAGGGCAGAGCCAGGGGTGGGAGGGAGGCTGAGGGAGGTGGGGGCTCTGGCAGCGGAGCACCGGGCTGGGGCTCTGCCACCGAGGCTGCACATAGGCAATGTGTCCGGGTGGAGGGGGGCTGCCGCCACCTTGGAACCAGGTTCTTGGAGTCGATCCATGTTTGGAGGACGTGGTGCCCAGATGCACGGTGTTTGGGGAGTGGGAATCGATCCATCTCGTGGGGGGTTGACTTGTGGCGGGTGGGTGGTGGGTTGTGCCGGTGTCACTGGAACCCGAGAGGCTACCGCTTGCCTGGCCAACGTCTCATCGAGCCAGCTGTGCTCGCTTCCGGTGCACACAGCCCAGAAGGCCCGCGTCACAGAAGACCCTTGTTCTCAGGCGCTTACACACTGGGGCTGTGGGTGCCACCGCCCCCCGCTGCACTGCAACATGTAATGTCAAGAGGCAGACAATTTTCCGGGAGGGGCATGAGAAGGCACCCATGACTCAGTCCGACCTCATCTGCCAGGTCTGCCAGCTCTCTCACGGACCAGCTTGGTCCTGGCCGCTGTCGTTCCTGCGCGGAAACGGCTTGGAGTCAGGCAGGCCGTGTTCCCATCGGTGAAGTGGGGCCCCCGTGCCCACTGCGCAGGGCGATGGCGAGACCAAAGCAGTGACATCCGCGAGGGGTCGGGCACACTCCCCAGAGCTTTTCGTGTTGTTTCCAATGTGCGGTGCTCCGCTGGGGTGGGTGGGGGGCAGGGAGGAAGCTGCAGGGGAGCGAGCCCTGACTGCAGTGATGTGGGAGTGAAAGGTGCAGACAGGTGCGGGCTGACAGAGGCCAGGGATGGACGCTGGAGTCGGGCCAGGCGGGCCCAGGGCCTTAGGTCGACATGAGAGTGGGTGTCACGAGGTCCCGTGAAAGGATGCTGCACACTCTCCCTAAAATGCAGTGCAGGGAGACAGCGAAGAAGGGTTCGCCCTCGCGGAAACGAGCCGTTTGCGTGCTGCCTGTGTACACCAGATGTCTCGACAAGTCGGACTCCGCCGCAGCTTGGTCTTCGTGTGTTGAAGCTCTCCATTAACGCAGGACTGACTTGGACAGAAGTACCTCCTCCCGCCAGGCGGACGGCGCTGGGCACGGAGCGGTATAAACAAGCCCTGCGGTAGCAGAGGGCTGGAGAGACCAGCTGCGGGAGTGGAAGGAATGCCGGAGGGCTCTGTGAAGCTTCTCAAAGGGGCAGGAACCCCAGACCCAAAGATTTTTGCGGAGGGGTCCAATCCAGTGACCCGATGACAAGCTTCCTTTGGCGGGGGACATTTCTTTGCCTTCTGTTAAGGTGTCAGAGTTATCATAGCTCTGTGCACACAGTAGGTACACACAAAAGACCCCTATTTAACCAGAGGAATGGATAAGCCTAAACAAAATGCATTTCTATACCAAGTAATGGTGATTATCCAAGTGAGTTGCTTTCAGAAAATGGTGGGATAGCATGGCAGAACAGAGCTGTGTGGATGTGTGTTCTCTTCTTGGCTATTTCCCTTTGTGGATTTCTGGGGAGCAGACTAGCTCTGCCCCTCAGAAAAGGCCAGTGTCTTCTAGTGACACTCCGCAGGGAGGTGCTCCACAGGGAGGTGCCCCATCTTCTTGGCTATAACCCAGGGACACGATCCACTGCCTGCCAGCAGACAAGCAAGCAGCTGGCACCTTGGTGGCTCTAAGTAGACGTAGGTGACATTCCTCGAACTGTGTCTTGTTACAGATGTGGACGAGTGTGCCACGGACTCCCACCAGTGCAACCCCACGCAGATCTGCATCAACACCGAGGGCGGGTACACCTGCTCCTGTACTGACGGCTACTGGCTTCTGGAAGGCCAGTGCTTAGGTGACAGCTCTGGGGCTCGCGGGGACTCTCGGGGGTGACGGGGGCAGGGGGGGTGTCAGGTGTGGGCCTAGCTGGGGGTCCCTAGGGCAGTGGGCTTTTCTTTGCAGGGGGCAGGGACATTCACGGCTGTTGGCCTTCCATGCGTCATGCATCATCACCCTGTCAAATCAGTCGTCACCGTCACCATTATGTCATCATTAGAACGTTTTTAGTCCTCACCAGAGGACATTTTTTAAAATTGCTTTTTTTAGAGAGTGTAGAGGAAGGGAGAGAGAGAAATATCGATGCAAGAGAAGTATCGATTGGGTGCCTTTGTACAAACCCAGACCCAGGGTCTGTGCTGGGACCAGGGATCGTAGGTGTCTGGACCGGGGGTCACACGTGCATGTGCCCTGACTGGGAATCGAACCTACAACCCTTTGGTTACTGGACAATGCTCCAAGCACGGCACCACACTGGCCAGGGCCATCAGAATTTTTGAATGCATTTTTAAGGCTTCTGTTCTATTTTTATCTACACTGTCTTCCCTCCTTCAGAAAGTTGATATCCAAGGCAGGAAATGGTAGAGGTGAGGGTTACCCTGACCGAATTAGAGATCATACCAAGAGCAGAGAACAGTTTGTGCAGTCACGGAAAAGTTCCCGTCTCGAATGTGGATCAGTGGGTTCTGAGCTCACACCATCTCCTCCCAGTCCCCCACCGAGCCACCGTCACGCCCACCGCGCTAGCTGGTCTTTCTTTTTACTGTGAAACAGTCAGTCATCCCCAACTGAGAATTCTGTTTCTTGCAGTTGGCATCTGCTATATGATCCCTCTGTTTATTTTTCCTGGAGGGCTATTTCCCTTCCTTTCCCTCTGGTTTTCGGTCCAGCCAAGTAAATGAATTCATAGCAATCTTGGGCTGTCAGTTCCATTTCTTTTCCTAGGGTATGATTTCTATACTGTTCTTGGAGAAGCCCTGCCAGTTTAAATTCTCTAAGACACTGTTCTGTTGCCTGCAAGTCAGTGCCGAAGGAGCTGAGACACAAACCCCAACTGCATCATGGAAACCAAAGAAGAAGGTTCTTTTGTCCAAGTCTCCCTTGACTGAGACTGAATTGGGGCCGGCTCTAGGGCCCTGCCTGTGGCCTCCTCGGGGCCTGATAAGCCTGCCTAGACTTGGCTTGGTTGCCCTTCCCAGGCAGCCCTGAAGAGCTGGCTGCCCACGGGCATCTTAACCAATCTCAGCTATTATGGAAAATCTGATGCCAGGGCTTTGAACATAAGCAGATCATTGTGAGTGAGCTATTTGTACGGGAACTTAATATGTAGAACTTCAGAACTGGAAGGGATGTTAGATATTATGTCATTCAACTTTTATAGAGTTGGAAACCGAGCCTCAAAGAGGAAGGACATTTTGGATAAGGTGAATTGGGTCTAAAATCTCTCTTGTTTCTCAGTCCAGTTTTTTTTCACCACAAGGGGGCGCAAGAGAGGATCACAGGGACACCCAGGCTGGATTGCTCTTGCAGAAAAGCCCTCCCAGTCTGAGGGGGGCCAGCCCCCAGGACATTCCTGTACCTACCTGGGAGGGTGGTCCGTCCACAGAGCGGGAAGCTCTGGCAGGGATGCTCCTGGAGGCCTAGTGCGGTGCCACACGCACGGCCTGCCAACACCCCAGGTCTGAAGTGAAGGCCTTTCCTCATTGCGGCTGTACTCATGCCAAACTTGTCTTTCTCTTTTAAAGCCCAAGTTCCGTAGCCATCCACCCCCGCCTCTGTGCACCTTTGGAGGCATTGCTTTTGGAGAAAAACAAGGAGGGGGGGCTGCCTTTCCTCCAGGGCACCCCAGAATGTCTCCTTTTCCCTTCTACCTTCCTGTCCTTGGTGATGTGTCCAACTGGACCCAGGAACGAGGTTGGCTGGCAACTGCACGGGCCACTGTGCTTTCTAAGCACAGGAGCTGCAAAGCTCTCGGTGGGCAGTGGGTGGGCCAGGTTAGGAGTAGAATCCCAAGGGCAGGACGCAGCCTCTGAGGAAAGTTGAACAACAGGTAGGGTGGTGGCCCTAGGAACTAGGACGGTGGATGGTAGGAACTAGGCACAGCGGCTGAGGTTCTGAACTGGTGTCCAGAGCCCTGGGTGGACCCAAGGAACTGGGGTACCAGGGAGGGAATGTGGTTAGTTAGGGGGAGGTGAGGACACAGGAAGAACCAGTTACAGCTCTAGTCACATCAGTTAGTGACAGCAGGTGCTTGTATAGGTGAGGACTCTGCCTCCACCTATGAGCTTCGTTCAGGACATCTTAGCCTACAGCAGTGAATGCTCCAGCCCATCGGCCCATCACCCTGGGGGGTTGGGAAGAGCTTTCCCAGGGACATCAGGCTCCCCATTGACAGGTACCTGTCAGCAGGGAGGTCACATAGGCCACTCGGCTAAGAGGACCCGTTCATTCACAGAGCTGCCTGCTCAGCAAAGACCAGCCATGGCTTGGAGGAGGTGTGTTTATCCAGAGTGCTGTGTCTGCTCTGGTGCACGCTGGAGACCCCGGGGAGCTCCGGAGTCCTTGTGTCACTGGATTCACGGGTCCCTAGACCATAGTGCTACCAGCTTGTCCTCACCTACACTTGCCCTTGTTCTCAACACTTGGACACATTCATTGTTCATGGGGCTGATGAAGAGCCTGTTGGAGCGAGGCTACAGGTTCCTCTTACACTTTGAGCTAAACTGTCCCTTCGCAGGGCAATGAAGCATCTACACAGAATCTTAGAGTTGACTCTCAATGTGGATAAAAACCTTGCCCACTCTAAGCAGAAATTTCTTCTACAACTTTCAAGATAAGTTCAGGTGTTCACAGGACTGAGATGGGTGGAGGAGGGTATAGGGAGATGGAGCCTTGGAATCCGGAGGGTATCACAATCACTGACACTTGGTAGGCACTGTCCTCACATTAGTTCCCCTTGGCTTCCCATTGCGATCTCTCTCCAGAAGGGATGGGCAGCGGGGATGTGGGGGTGGCCTCGGTGATTGAGAAGGAATGTCTCACCTTGTGTGCATTTCTGTTGCCAGACATCGATGAATGTCGCTATGGCTACTGCCAGCAGCTGTGTGCGAATGTTCCTGGATCCTATTCCTGCACGTGCAACCCTGGTTTTACCCTCAACGAGGACGGAAGGTCTTGCCAAGGTAGGTGATGGGAGTGATGCCTTGAACGTGCTGTCTCATCCGCCGTCTGACTGGTTGCATCGGTGGGAAGTGCTGTCGCTAAAGTGCTTTCCGCTCGTTGTCTCTGCCTGCTCATCCCTTCATGAATAGAAACCTGAGACCTGAACGGAGGTTGTCTCACACACGTCGAAAGTACGCTGGGCGCTGCTGAGATTGGGAGCAGAGTCATCGATCAGCCAGAGCTGACGGCTGCGTGCGTTAGCTTCTCTCGGCTACCCAGGAGGAGTCCTGCCGGCTTTCTCGACTACTTAGAAATTTCCTTGCATATCCTGTAGCCTAAGTTCAATTCCTGGGGCCAAAGTGGAGTGGGCAGGAAGAACTCCTGACCCTCGATGAATCACAAAATAAGCACGTATACTCTTGGCAGCGGTGCTGGGGGCAATTTGACGCCTGCCACCGCAGCTTTTTCCCTACAGCCTGTGCCAGGAGGGCCGGCTGTCTTAGCAAAGAGTCTGGTGGTGGCGGCGACTTCCCCTACTGCTCAGCGTTCCCCGCAGAAACAGAATGGAGCTCAGGCATTTTCTGGTTTTCACATGATCTCTTCAAACACTGATAAGCAAGACAAACAAGCTACGTGCTTATTGTAGTTTCCCTCCGCAGGTTTCTTCTGCTCAGGAAATGAATGGGCGACTTAAGACTCAAGGAATTAGTGGGAGTCCCGCCCGGCCGCCGGTCCACCCCAGCCGCCCGGCCGGGCCTCCAGCCCCTGGCAGCTGCTCCGTTCAGGGCGGAGGCCGTGCCGAGGACTCAGAATGAGGTCTTTGTATGGAGCCCGCCACCGGGCTTTGCAGGCCCATTTCCCTGTCACGCCGTCCGAGGTCTGGCTGGCAGGCTCCTGGCCAGCGGCATGGAGGATATTATGTCTCCATTAGTGTAATCGTATCGAAATCATTGGGTAAACAGGAAGGCATCAGCGTTAAAGAGTTTGATCCTGGATTCTTTGGAAGTCTCTCCTCCAAAGCTGGGTCTACTGATTGTTCCAAGAAGTCTTGATGGTGTTCTTCCGGCCAGGAGAGGTCATTTTCTTCAGAGTGGAGACCGGGCTGGGAGGTTGAAGGGGCTGATAGAGCAGGGCATGCCCCCCACCCCCACCACCCGCCCCGCCCCGTCATTGGAGCAGGAGTGGGCAAGTGGGCGCCTGGCTCCCTCGCTGCTGGGATAAGCAGCTTAGGACCGATGCAGGCTCCTCCGTGCCAAGGCGGGGAGCTGGACGTGCCAGCCCAGGTTTTGCCCCAGAGGCTGGCTCGGTGCACCCGACACCTCCTGAGGAACAGCCAGGCACAGCAGTGCCAAAAGTCCCATGTGTCCTTGGGCCTTTCAGGGACGGGCCTGTGACAAGGAGCAGATAATACACCTGGCAGTGCCAAGTCCGGCAGCAGGCGCAGCACCCAGGCCGCACGGGCCCTTGGCCACTAGGATGTTGCATCAGCGGGGCCCGCTGGTGACACGGAGCGCTCCGAACTCTGTGGAACTTTTATAATTCTAACGCCTCATGCGAGGAAGTGTGTGCTTTGCACTTTTCCAGGCGTTGTCACATCTGCTCGTCTCACTCAGTCCCGACAATGGCCTCGTGAGGCAGACAGGGCAGGCGTGTGTGGCTCTGCTTGCAGATGAGGAAATCAAGGAGCACAAAGGTTAAGCAATTTGGCGAGAGTCCCTCAGCCAGGTGGTGGCGGAGTGGAGGGGAGAGCTGAGGGCCTCACCCTTCCTGTCCTGCAAGTGGGAGTGGGGTGCGGGCTGCTCCCACAGGACTTGGACATTTGGGCATGTGTGGATTCCAGGGCTGGCAGGGAAGGGCAGCCGGGGCTCCTGGGGGCAGAATCCTTTGGGTCAGGGGTCCCCAACCTCCTGGCCGTGGACTGGAACCGGTCTGGGCCTGTTAGGAACAACCATTCGCACCACCCGCCCCAAGTCCGTGGAAAAACTGTCTTCCACGAAACCAGTCCCTGGTGCCAACATGGTTGGGGACTGCGGCTTTGGGTCCTGCTGCTCGGCAGAAACAGCTGGGAGCTGAGAGAGGGTGGGACTCAACTCATTCATCTACGTGGGGCCGGTATCTGGCCGGAAGCAGAGCGTGCTAGCCCCGGTTCTCACCGGGGCCGCCTGCCTGAGCCTGCGCTCTGTGGCCTGGCGCTGCCGCCTCTCCCCACTCCCAGGCAGAGGCCTCCAGGCTCCCGTGGGCACTGGCGGAGACCGGTGTCTCGCTGGACCCTGCCTGCGTGGCTGGCTGTTATTTTTCTTTCTCCAGATTGCCCCGCGGGTGCCAGGAAGCAGGAAGTATGTGGGCATGGGATTAGCCCTCCGCTTTGAGCAAAGCCTTTCAATCTGCTCCTTGTGAAGGTGTTGAACTCGGAAAACACTCCAGTCTCTATTCAGAGTCTGAAGAGGTTCACTTGGGGGTGGAAACTCTCTCAGCGGGAACTGGGGTCACTGGCATATGGGACATGGGAGAGGGTGTGCTTGAAGCTGGTCAGCCTATGCTAGTGTCGGAGGGGCTCCCTCCTTCCCTCCACTGCCCCCCACCCCGCCACCTTCGTGAGCTGTGCGGAATGAGTCTTGGGTTCGACAGAAAGACCCTGGACTCATGTCCCAGTTCCATCTGTGCCCTTGTTATATGTGGGCACATCTGTCAACCTTCAAACAAATGTGAGCACCTTGCTGATGTATAATTGATGTACATTGAACTGCACTGTTAAAGGTATAGGACACTTTGGCATGTCTATACCCCACGAAAGCATCACCACTCTCAGATAACAAATATTCCATCCTTTCTAACAGTTTCTTATGCCCTTTTGCGGTCCTCTCCTTAGCTGACTGAACTTGTAACACGGGGCTGTGGTCCTGGGGCAGGGCTGATGTAAGGGTTCAGCAAACGGGGTACCCTATTATTATCAGTCACGTTATTTATGCATAATTGTCTTAGCTCAGGCTGCCCTGACAAAATATCTTCAACTGGGGGCTTAAACAACCGAAATGTATTTTCTAACAGTCCTAGAGACCGGAAGGCCAAGGTCAGGGGCCAGCGTGACCAGGCGTTTGCGAGGGCTCTCTTCCTGGCTCGCGGGTGGCCAGTGTTTCTCTGAATCCTCACGTGGCAGAAAGAGCAGGAGCAAATTCTCTGCGTCTCTTTTTATAAGGGCGCTAATCCCATCGGGAGGTCCCCATGCCAGGACCTCACTTAAGCTTAATTACTTCCGAAAGGTCCTGTCTCCAAATACTGTACCATTGGGAATTAGGGCTTAAACATGAATTGGGGAGGGGGACCCTCTGAGAATTGTCACAATTATTTATTTGTGTACCTGAACATCAAAGTCAATGGCAGTGAAGGGAGCGTTAATTGGGAGTGGAATGTAGTAGGTGGTGGGAAAGAGCAGATATTAGCTAGAAATTCCCGTTGGTGACCTTGGAGAGGGGACTTCCTAGGAGGGGTATATATGTATATGTGCATATATGTACATGACATGTATACATGTTGTTTCTACCCCTCCCACTTCTTGACTCCAGAGGGACATGTGGATGGAGCCCCTGATTCTTCAGTGAACACTTTTGGGGGCTGACTTCTTAATCCACTAGGTCCCAGATAGAGATTCTTGGTGCTTGTGGGTCCAGTCTCCCAGCCACAGATTTTGTTGCCGGTGCATTTTTTTCTGCCTCGTTACAACGGGTGTTTTGTTGTGGGAATGGTCAATGATGCGCTGCGGTTTTGGCTTTCCACAGATGTGAACGAGTGTGCAGCCGAGAACCCCTGTGTGCAAACCTGCGTCAACACCTATGGCTCTTTCATCTGCCGCTGTGACCCAGGATATGAACTTGAGGATGACGGAGTTCGCTGCAGTGGTAATGAGCTTTATGTAGCATGGGAGATTTCCACCTGCACGAGGGACCCGGGCGTAGGGGTGGAGGTCAGTGGCTTTCTTCACAGGTGTTTCCTCTCATTTCCCAGAAGCCTCTCCAGTTTGGGACATTTCCCAGTACAGTGGGGTCACAACCACACAAAACAGAGATTAGTCACTGCTCGAAAGGTGGAGTGGGGTCCCACCTTCCTTGTCCCTTGAGCCCAAATGCAAAACCAATGGAGCTCCATTTGAGGGTCTGAGATGGGGGTGAAGGAGGAAAGAAGTCACCCAACTGGTTTGAGTTGTCTGTCCCCACCCAGCACTGACTGAAGTCTTGGGGATCACACAGGCAGTGCTGGCAGTGGGCAGTGACCCCAGAATGACAGTACACCTCACAGGGGAGGGTTGGGCAAGGTGGGGGTGGGGTGAATGAGGTCCGGTATGTAAGCACAAACACTTGGTGAACTTCAAAAGTCTCTACAAGTACTCAGTACTCAGCTCCAGGCCCGACGCATGGTGAGCACGCAATAAGCAATTTTCAAATCAATGAGTGAAGGGTTGAGGAGTGAATGGATGAAATCTTAATTTGTTGTGAGAACATAGATGTGACGGCTCAGTTGACCTTTTATAAATTCCTTTCAAGCCCAAGAAGCTGACTCTCTGCCCATGCTAGGTTGTGAATTCTGTTATAATTTTCTTATTAACTCATGTAATAAGAAATGTGTAAACTCCTTGAAAAATAGGGGCAGTCTCTCACTCATATTTATTAGCATCCTGCTCAGAGCCACGTATAGTGCTTTTATTCTCTTCTTCCTTTTTTTTCTGTTTGTTTTGTTTTATTTTTTTATTTTTTTTTTTTTTTTTTTTTGTAAATGTTGAATCAAGCTCCCACCCATCCACTTTTGGCATTATCAGCAGTCAGTGGTAAATGAGCACAGGCCAGATTAATAATGCTCCGTTGTACTTTTCAAAGAAAGTGGGCCATGCCCTCGGGTGTGACAATCTTTTTGTCTTGCGGAATGGAAAGTTTCCTAATCCTGGGTCTCATGGTGACAGGAGCTAACCCTGTCGTGAATGGGGCTGTGTGAGAGGACCACGGTGCTCTGGGGACAGGCTTCTCTGAAACAAATGAGCTCCTCTCCTGGGGGCCAGGAAAGCCAGAGCAGCGAGTGAGCAGTGACAGGGAGTCCTACACCAATTCAACGTCAGTCCCAGAAACTGAAATAAAATACCCTCAGGCATGAAAAGCTACTTTCTTCCTAGATTTCAGCTCCCTGCTGGGCGCCCTTTGGGGAATCTGGGCTCAGGAACTAGTGGGTGGGGAGTTTGGACTGGGAGAGGACCATGTGTTTCTCCAGAATTCTCTGCGCATCCCCAGAGGTTTGCCGGCCACCTGCAGACGCAGCGCGGTGGGGGGGCTCTGGAGCCAGAGTCCAGTTTTTGGCTCTCCTGCTTTGTGCTTCTTTCCCTGGCCGGGTCACTTCCTAAGGCTTGGTTTTCTTGTTCATTAAAAACATACGTGCACCCCCGTAGGGCGGTCACACAGGTAAAGTAAGTTGGTGTACACAAGTGTTGTTACTGGTTCACACACTTTCTCTAAGCATAGGTGGAAGAGACCTTTAGCTTTTCGAGCAGTTTTCACATCCTTGGTGGTTTGGCAAGGATTTTCAATCGACTTACTTTCCCCCAGATGGCTAACTCCTCCACGTTCACCCTGAGGCCCACTTTCCTCAGACTCAGAGTGACCGTGACCCCTGGCCCTGGGGGCTCTAGGACTGGCCTCGGACAGCAGTGTGACAAGGAGCTTGTTCCCTCTTCCTTCCTATGCAGCCCCTTTCTCTGCTGGTCATTTCCCCGGGAAATGCCGCCCTCAGCGTTGTCGCAGCTGGTGTGGCTCCACGCGGCACTGGACCCTTCCTGGCCGTGTCCCCTTGTGCCTTAGGGATTGGTGAAGCTGAGCTGATCCCAGAAACCACGGTGGGCTCTCACTCAGATGAATGAAAATGGCCTCATGTGCGCTCCCGGCTAGAAACTAGGCTTGTGTTACATTGGGTTGGCCAAAAAGTCTGTTTAGTTTTGGGTTTTTTTAAAGATTTTATTTATTTATTTTTAGAGAGATGGGAAGGGAGGGAAAAAGATAGGAAGAGAAACATCAATGTGTGGTTGCCTCTCATGCGCCCCCTACTGGAGACCTGGCCTGCAACCCAGGCATGCGCCCTGGCTAGGAATCGAACTGGAGACCCTTTATTTTACAGGCTGGCACTCAATCCACTGAGCCACACCAGCCAAGGCTATTTAGTTGTTTTTTTTTTTTCTGTAAAATAAAAGACACATATTTCATTTTCACCAAGAACTTTATTGATTTGGATATTTTGAGTATGTTGGCTGTCTCCCACTATTGGCTTCTAGTGGGTAGAGGCCAGGGGTGCTGCTAAAACATCTTCCAATGCATAAGACAGCCCCAGAGCAAAGACGTATTTGGCCAAAATGTCAATAGTACCAAGAAACTGCAAACCACTTTGGACTCATTGGATCAGCCGCTGCACATTTCCCACACACTGCACAAATCTCTTTTGAGTTTCAGTTGCATTTTTACCTTCCTTGAAATAATAAAGGGTCATACTCCAAACATATTATTTTCTTCCATCTTCAATATTAAGATGGCTGCACAAAAATTCACCAATTTTGCTAATTTTTTTTAAATGCACGCTGATACGACAGCTGTCACAATGCAATCTAACGAAGTTGTTTTGGATGACGCTAAAGACAGCTAAGTGCGACTAGAGCCAGAGTGTGGAAAAAGCCTAACGAACTTTTTGGCCAGCCCAATAGTTCAGCTTTTTGGCCTGGGGTTTGCAGACCCTAAGATAAACTGGATGTGTCTGTTAGGGCCCCTCCCTGCCCAGTGGGAGGTGGGGGTGGGGGCTACCATCTGCCTGCTCTGGGCAGTTCCCCAAACCTCAGGACTCCCTAGACCCACCGATTTGAAGTCCTGAATGGGATAGGCTCAGGGAGACATTACTGCATTGTGTTGAGAAGTATAGGAACTGGAGGCTGGCTGGGTTCAAATCCCAGCTTCACTGGTTACCCATTATCTGCGAATTAACAAGTTACTGTACCTCCAGTAAAGCCTCCATTTCTTCTCTGTAAAATGTGGCTCCTGATCGCCCTTCCTTCCGAGGGCTGAGCTGAGAATTAAATCAGGTGAGGTAGGTAGAGCAGTTACCTCAGTGCTTGGTACCTGTCACGTCTCAGGAAGTGCCAGGGTTTATGACTGCTCCCACTGACGGCATGAAGGACTCTACAAACTGACCCATTTTCAGCCTCCTTGGACCCGCCTGACCCCACACCAAGTGAGAATTCTCCATAGCAGTGCCAAGCAATGGAAATACAACGCGAGCTACAAACACGGAGTATATGTAATCCAGTAGTCTATGGAGAGTGAGGCCCCTCTTTGTTCTGATGGGCTGGGGCCAGAGACATGGACGCCTCAGGTTCCCAGGGGTAGGGAGTGGGGTGCTGCAGAAGCAGATCCCACCGTGCATGCTTTAACCTTCAAATCAGCAGCCCGGTTCTGCTGGCTCCTGACCCATCTCCTGAAGATCCCCGGGGAGCCTGGAAGGAGTGTTTCCTTCCTGGATGTGAGAGGCATCGGCATGTAACCAGAGTTCTCCGAAGGTGGAGAAGCCTCCTCCTGTGCTGACACCCACCCTGGGTGACTCCAGCCATCAGGGGGCTGTGAGAGCAATCCGAGGACATGCCACTTGGGGAAACGAGTGAAAGCAAGTTTTCGGGAAACGACAAATGAAATGAAAACATGTTTTCTTTGGCACATTTACTGAGTGACGCTCGCATGGGGGCTTCGTTGCCAGACTCTGAGTGTGATAAAGAGCTTGGCTTTGCTGCGACGCCTGCTTCTGCTTCAGCAGCCATGGAGGCTCCCCATCCTGTCCCCACCCCTGCAGCTGGGCAGTGGCCCAGCGCCAGGTTCCCGGGTCCCAGAGACCGCCCGAGACAGGAAGGCCACCGTGGGACGGTATGCATGCCCGCCCCATGCCACTCTAGAGATTTCTCATTCCAGGAGGTTTCTGTGCGCAATGAAGTTTTAATACTGGGTTGGCCAAAAAGTTAGTTTTCCTGTAAAATAAAAGACACATTTTTCATTTTCACCAAGAACTTTATTGATTTGGATATTTTGAGTCTGTTGGCTGTCTCCCACTATTGTGTTCTAGTGGGTAGAGGCCAGGGGTGCTGCTAAACATCTTCCCATGCATCAGACAGCCCCACAGCAAAGAACGATTTGGCCAAAATGTCATACTATTGACTAAGAAACTTCGCAAACCACTTTTGACTCGTTCGATCAGTCACAGCACCTTCTCCAGACACTGCACGAATCTTTTTTTGCGTTTCAGTTGCGTTTTTACCTCTCTTGAAATAATAAAGCATAACATGCCAAAACTGTTGTGTTATTTTCTTCCATCTTCAATATAAAAATGGCTGCACAAAAATTCACCAATTTGGTAAGTGTTTTTAAATGCACGCTGCTATGACAGCTGCCACGATACCATCTCACAGAATTGTTTCGAATGAAGCTCAGGACAACTAAGCACCACTAGAACTATTGTACAGAAAAAACTAAACAGACTTTTGGGCTAACCCAAATATAATGGACACCCCAGACCTTCTGGGTGTGTCCCTTTTAGTTGTGATTTTAGGAATAATATTGTTTTTCAACTTGGGAAGATTGGTCAAGTTGCCCCTTCGGAAGACCAGGACCAGTGAATGATTTTTGGATCCAGGGGAAGAGCTCTGTACCCCGAAAACTGCAGCAGGCAAACAGATCTTACCTCTAGACTCAGGGGGGTAGATTCACCTATGGGACAAAATAAATCAGCGATAACTAGGTAATGTAGCAGAGCCAAAGACGGAGGGTGCGGGAAGCCCGATGGAGATAGGTTTTACCTCCCTGTAGGAAGTAATTCTCTAACAGTTAGAGATGTCCAAATATCAATGGGCTTCCTTGGTAGGTAGTGAGCTCCCCATCATCAGAACTATTCAAGAAATGAATTGGTAACTTCTCAGCAGTAAAGCTGTCATGTGTGTCAGGAGGGTATGGAAGCTGGAATAGATGGCCACTAAGCTCTCCAACTAGTCTGTGATTATAAACAGCAGGTGTAACTTGTCACCCCCAGACATGGATGAGTGCAGCTTCTCCGAGTTCCTCTGCCAACACGAGTGTGTGAACCAGCCTGGCACATACTTCTGCTCCTGCCCCCCTGGCTACATCCTGCTGGAGGACAACCGAAGCTGCCAGGGTAAGGCTGTCCAGAGGATTCTGGCTGTGGGTGATATAAGGTGGGGCTGTGTCAGGATGCCGTCCCCTGGGGAGTCCTGTGCAGCTTTGGGAAGGTGACAGGGTAAAGCATGAGTGGGTCTCGGTGGCTCCCAGAGTGGCAGGCTCTGGGCAGGGTGCCGGGGCCGGGGTCTTCCTGCCCCGTGATTCATCCTCTGGCCCCGGAAAGGACATGGCCACTCTCACTCCTAGAAGTGAACTCTGCAGAGAGATGTGGCTTCCTGAAGGGCCGGTGCTGCCTCCCCAGGCAGGTCTCTGCGGCCCACTGAGGACTGCTCCTGCCCTCACCAGGACATCTGTGGCCTGACCAGCCAGGGCCCAGGCTTTCTCATGGCCCCTGGAGGCCCCTGATCATTCTTTCCCTACTGACTTCCTGGAGAACGGGTGCCAGAGAGACCTCACGTAGCTGACTGCTCGGTCCCTCAAAGGGTCAGGACCCCAGGCAGTGTGAGGGGTGGGTCTTGTTCAGGTGGCTGCTTGGCCCAGCCTGCAGCCCTGCGCTCCACCCTGACCCCGCACCAAGCAAGCATTCCCCATAGCGGCGCCAAGCAATAGGAACAGAATGTGAGCTAGGAAGGGAAGACACAGACACAGGGTCTGGTACAAATGACCCCCTTTTTTTTTATCACAAAGTCTTTTATTACAAAATCGTGAGCATGTAATTCTGTAAAGTAACAATGTCACTATTAAGAACACCATATAAGATTCTAGGTGAAATGTTCAAATTAAAACTATAAATTATTACACCCATGTTATTACCCTACACCCATGTTATTACCCTACCAACCACACTCCAGCAGGCCTGCCTTCTGCCGGACCCTGTGCAATTTAAATTTTCCTAGTAGTCATGTTAAAGGCGTAATTCTTTTTAGGTAAAAAGAATTTTAACTTCTTAATTTCTTTATTTCTTCTTTACCTGAACAGGTAAAATTAATTTTAAGGCTGTATTTTATTTCATGCAATATATCAAAAATATGATTCCCGCATGTACTCAATATAAACATTATTAATAGATAGTTTACATTCTTCTGTACTAAATTGTTGAATCTGGTGTGTATTTTCCACGGACTGCGTGTCTCATTGTGGACTCGCCCCCTTCTGAGTGCTCGGCAGCCACATGGGCCCCGCAGCCGCCATGGTGGGAAGTGCAGCCCTGCAGCGGGTCGCAGGCAGCCCTCACGCCGACCCCCGCAGCCCGGGCGCGGGGCCAACGCCTGGGAAGCATGGCCCTGCCTCAGCCTCTCGTCCACCCTGCCTTTCAGACATCAACGAGTGTGAGCACAGAAACCACACGTGCACCCTGAGTCAGACCTGCTACAACTTGCAAGGGGGGTTCAAGTGCATCGATCCCATCCGCTGCGAGGAGCCTTACATCCAGATCAGCGAAAAGTAAGTCACGGCGTCCCCTTGGGAGACGGGACGTGGGTGGGGGCCTGGTCAGGCCGGTGCCGCGTGAAGGAGGCACCTGCCAGGGAGCTGGGAGCCTGGGCTGCCGCCCTTCCCCCCATGTGGTTCTCAGTCACTCGCCCACCCCTGCCAGAGCTATATGAAGATTCTCCAGGGGTGTCCAACCTTTTTGGCATCTCTGCGTCACACTGGAAGAAGAGTTGTCTTGGGCTACCCATTAAATACATTGCGACACGTGATCACAGTAAAATCTCACTGTGTTTTAAGTAAATTGACAGTTTTGTGTGGGGCCACAGGTAGGGTACCCCTGCGAGGGCTGACCCGGAGGGGAGGCCGAGCTCACAGCCCTCCCTCCCCTCTTATAACTTTGTGCTGGATACTTGGGTCTTCATAGAGCTGGGCCTCCGGCTGCCCTGGGCGCAGGGAGCACCCAGTGGCCTTGCTAGAGTCTGATCCAGCGAGTGGCATGAGAACCTGGCTTTCTGGCAAGTGCCGGGTGAAACGGTGGCTGCCCGTCTCCCTGGGCGGTGCTGTGAGTGGCAGGGAGCAGGAAGTGGTACAAGAAAGTTCTCGGGACCCAAGGGTACTTAGCTTGCTTTAATCGTTTCTGATGTCATCATGTTCAGCGTTTTACTAAACCACCAGATGGCAAATATTAGAACGGAGGGTAGAATTCAAGTGAAGACAACCTCTCCAAAGTAAAAGCACCAGGACGGTGTGTTTCTGTGCATGGTCCACTAGGAGCCCCTTTTCCTTCTTTTAGCCCCCACTTAACCGCCTCGGCTCCTCCTCAGGCCACACCCACACACACGCGCGCGCACACATGCACATACACGCACGCGCCTTCCTCCCTCCTCTCTACTGGTGGCGCGTTGACTGCCCAGAGCCTGGGATGAATTGCACGTGCCCGGGGTGTCCTCTAGGAATGCAGCAAGCACCCAAGGGGTACAAGTGGCTACCAGTGCCCCACTCTGACCAAAACTACCAGAGGAAGACAAAGCAGCGACAGACAGGCCCCGCTCCTTGCTGAGAGCCCTCTGGAAGCAGTTCTTCGATTTCTGGCTCCAGGGCCCTTCGCGGCCGGGCAGAGCTGTGGGCTGCGCTCCCCGGCTTCCGCTCCCGGCTCTCTCTGGGCGTCTCCAGGCTGCCCTTGTCTGTGGCCGGGGAATTGTCCCGGTTCAGCCCAAAGCACTGAACTGGCATTACTGGTGAGGTCCCTGGCACGCCACTGAAAATGCACAGTGACTCCAGCCACCTCTTCCAGGCCCTTGTCCAGGTGTCCTGTACTCCTGCCAAGGTGAACAGCACACGCCGTCACCTTTCCCCACGCCCCCGAGTGTCCAGCCTCCCAGCTTTGGTGCGCACATTTCCTGCCCGTGGAAGGCATTGCTGTCATCGCCACATGGACAGCTCTGCCCCATCTTTCAGATCTCAGATCTCTGCCACCTCCCACAGCCGTGTGGGATCCTCTGCAGCTGGGAGCCATCCCTCCTTCCTCCCACATCTTCTAGGAATCCATTCTTTATGTGACATGGGACATTTTAACGTGACCATTTGGCACCAGGGACATGGGACTCGGCAATTTTGATGCAGCCTTAAAGAGCAAAACTTCAAACGTTCTTTTCTACATTAATGTAGTCGAGTTCCTGTTATGTGCCACACACCGTGCGAGTTGCTGCGGGTTTGGCTCTCGTGGCGGCAGAGGAGGGAGACATTAAACGTGCTGTCGCAAGTGAACACACAGCCATAGACTGTGATGGGTGCTGTGAACAGGAGAACAGAATCCACGGGAAGGAAGACGGGGTTGGACCCGGTTGAGACTGGGCACTTGTGAGCCCTCCTGAGGAAACGGCATGTGGGCTGGAGTGGGAAGGAGGGTGCAGGGTAACAGAGTGGAAGAGAAGGGGAGAGGCATGTACGCAGGCTGCACGGCAGGAGCGGCCTTGATGTCTTCAGGGCATAGGAGGGGCCCGAGTTGCTACAGCCTGTGAAAGAGTGGACAGGGACTCGTGAGGTTAGAGACATGGACAGAGGCCAGAGCCCAGGGGGGACTCAGAGGTGAAAGTGGGTGTTCCGTTTCTATTCACGTCGCAATGTGTGGTGACAGTGGGGTTCTTGAGCAAGGCTGAGACACAATCTGGTTTATGTTTGACAAAGGGTGCTCTGGAGTGGGCTGGAGGGGAGACCCATTAGGGGCCATCGCAGGGGTCCAGGTGAGACAGTGAGACAGGACAGTGGCAATGGGGATGGTCAGACAGAAGTGGCTGAAATTTGGATGATATTTTGGAAGTGGAACCAATAGGTTTTGAAGATATTCAGCAGACTGGGAGTTAGGGGAGAGTGGCAGACACATGACAAGGCTCCCTCTCACTCTGGCCACCAAGGCTTGTATCCACAGGTGTCCTCATCCTGCCGTGAATGCTGAGCTCCAGGGGAGTCTCAGGGATGAGGTGAGAGACGGGAGGTGGTCGGGGCTCAATTAGGGGGTGTCTCCAATGGACACTCAGTAGGAATCCGTGGTTTTATGTTACGACAGTGCTCCTCCTCGTGCTCCAAATTCGTTGCTTTGTGTTAGAGACATCTGTGTCTATGATTTATCCCCCCTAGTAAAAGGTAAAACTATGTGAGGTCAGGATCATACTTACCTCTACAATTACAAAGTGACTTAAGGTCATGTCTTTTTAAAAATTATAATTTATTGGTTATGCTATTCCAGTTGTCCTGACTTCCTGCCTTTGCCCCCCTCCACCTAGCACCCTGATTCCCTCAGGCAATCCCCACACCGCTGTTCATGTCCATGGGTCATGCATATAAGTTCTTTGGCTACTCCATTTCCTATACTGTACTGTACATCCCCATGGCTACTCTGTAACTACCTATTTGTACTTCTTAATCCCCTCACCTCTTCATCCATTCCCCTGTACCCTCCTCCCATCTGGCAACCATCAAAACCCTCTCCAGATCCATAATTCTGTCTGTTCTTGTTTGCTTTTTAGATTCAATTGTTGATAGATATGTATTTTTTTGCCATTTTATTGTTCATAGTTTTCATCTTTAACTTTTTCTTAAATAAGTCCCTTTAACATTTCAAATAATAATGGTTTGGTGATAATGAACTTCTTTAGTTTTTTCCTTGTCTGGGAAGCTCTTTATCTGCTCTTTGATTCTAAGTGATAGCTTTGCTGGGTAGAGCAATCTTGGCTATAAGTCCCTGCTTTTTATGACTTAGAATATTTCTTGCCAATCCCTTCTAGCCTGCAAAGTTTTCTTTTGAGAAATCAGCTGACAGTCTTATGGGAACAACCCCATAGGTAACTAACTGCTTTTCTCTTGCTGCTTTTAAGATTCTCTCTTGATCTTTAACATTAAGCACTTTAATATGCTGTGTCTTGGGGGAGCATCTTTGCATCCATCTTGTTTGGGATTCCCTGTGCTTCCTGGGCTTGCATGTCTATTTCCTTCACCAAATTAGGGGAGTTTTCTTTCATTAATTTTTCAAATAGATTTCCAGTTTCTTGCACGTTCTTTTCTCCTTCTGGGACCCCTGTGATGCAAATGTTGAAATGCTTGGAATTGTCTGAGAGGCTGCTTACACTATCCTCATTTTTTTGGATTCTATTTTCTGCTTGTTGTTCTGATTGGTTGTTTTTTGCTCCCTTATATTCCAAATCATTGATTCGATTCTCAGTTTTATCCACTCTACCATTGTTTCCTTGTAAATTGTTCTTCATTTCAACCAGTGTATCCTTTGTTTCTAACTGGATCTTTTTTATGCTGTTGAGGTCCTCACTAAGTTCCTTGAGCATCCTTATAACCAGTGTTTTGAACTCTGCATCTGATATATTGCTTATCTCCATTTTGTTTAGCTCTTTTTGTGGAGTTTTGATCTGTTCTTTCATTTGGGCCATATTTCTTTGTCTCCTCATTTTGGCAGCCCCCCGTGTTTGTTTCTGTGTATTAGGTAGAGCTGCTATGACTCCATGTCTTGTATCATGGCCTAATGTAGTAGGTGTCCTGTAGGGTCCAGTGGCACAGCCTCCCCTATCACCCAGGCTGGGTGCTTGAGGTGTGCCCTTCATGTGGGCTGAGTACACCCTCCTCTTGTAGTTGAGACTTGATTGCTGTCAGCAGGTCAATGAGAGGGATTTACTCAAGCGAGTCTGGCTTTGCCCTCCATGGAGGATCAGTTGTGTAGGGGCTTTGACTTGGTCTGCAGCTGTCCACTGGGTGTGCAAGCTTTGGAGTTTCCTGGATGGTGCAGGCCAAGGTCAGCCCCCACCGGTGTTCTGCCCAGGGCCACCCTGCATGAGCTATAAAGCAATCTGAGATGGCTGCTACTTGTGCTGCGCTTGGAGATTCCCAGGCAAAGCCAAGCTGTGAATCTAGGCTGGCTGCTGCTAGTGCCGGGCCTGGGGCCACTTAGCAAGATGTAGGGCGGCTAGAGGCTCACTGAGGCCAGCTGTTTCTTATTTAATAGGATTTAGCAAGTTGTGAAGCAGGAGCCATGAACAGCCATTCATGTGGAAAAGTCACTTTTGATAGCTTAGTGGGCCTGTAATTTGGGTGGGGCGGAGTCTCAGAGGATCTCCAGGGTGGGGCAAAGAGTGGTAGCCAGGTTGATGGAGTCTCAGATATGGTACCCACCTGCCAGCTCTGTGGCCCTGTGGGGGGAGGGCTAAGACAAGGGACAGTGGCCTCTGTCTGCCTTTCTGTCTATGAGAAAGCTGTCCCTCAGCTTTTGCCTTGATGCCAGACTCTTTAGTTCCTCCCTGTGTACCACTGGTGCCTTTCAAGCTGCTACCACAGTGCTGGAGCTCAGAGGGAATGAGTCTGTGTAAGTCCGTGTTTGGGTCCTTTAAGGGAAACTTCTTGGGACTCCAGAAGTTTCTTCCGCTGACTCTATTCCTGCTGGTTTTTGCAGCCAAAAGTTCTGGGGACTTATCTTCCTGGCACTGGATCCCTGGGCTTGGGAGGCCTGGTGTGGGGCTGGGACTCCTTGCTCCTGTGATGTCCCTCCTGAATTTTTATCCACCACACGTGGGTGTGGGACGAACCTGTTCCATGTGTCTGCCCCTCCTACCAGTTTGGATGGACGTGGTTTCTTTAATTCCGTAGTTGTTGGACTTCCATTCAACTCGATTTCTGATGGTGCTGAGTGGTGGCAGTTCTATATTTTAGTTGCAATTTTGATGTGGCTGTGCAAGGAGGCAAGCCATATTTACCTATGCCACCATCTTTCCCGGAAGTTCTTGATTTCCTGTCTTATGCAGAGTGAATTATAAGCTCTTGAAAAGATTAAATCCTGTTGTACACAGACTGAGCTAAGTGTGGCAGAGAACAGAAAGGACCACCAAAGACCTGTCAATCTACTGTAACTTTTCACTATGAAAATGTCCTTTTTTCTTTATAAAAATAAGAAATAAAATTTCTTAATGAGCATGTACAGCTGGTGATGTGAAGGGCAAGGCCTTGGCAGTGCATTTTACTAAGTACACGACAAATGTGAGGTGTGTTGAGGATGTCCCAGGACTTTGAAAGCCGGATCTGAGGTTTACACTCTAGTAACAGGAATATCTGCTTGGCCAGCACAGGCCATTCTCTAGGAAATGGAAAGCTCTGTTCCATGCTGGACAGTGTTTCAGTGAGAGCCGGGCTACAGTTACAGCTTTGCACACGGACAATGGGGTAGCCTCCTTCTCAGTGTTGACAAGGGAGAAGTAGGTATGACTGGCGTCCCAAGAGGGTTTTCCACATTCTCATGCGATCTCCCTTCTCCACAGCCGCTGCTTGTGTGCCACCGAGAATCCTGGCTGCAGAGACCAGCCCTTCACCATCTTGTTCCGGGACATGGACGTGGTGTCAGGACGCTCTGTGCCTGCTGACATCTTCCAAATGCAAGCGACAACGCGCTACCCTGGGGCTTATTACATTTTCCAGATCAAGTCTGGGAATGAGGGCAGAGAGTTCTACATGCGGGTAAGAGGGCATGGCGGGCAACGGCCACTCTCCCCAGCGGTGCAGCGTGTTGTCTGGCCTGGCACGTGCTTCTAGAAGCAGTCAGAGTGCAGTTAGGAGGGGCAGGAGTGAAGAGACAAGTGGGGGGAGGGCGGGTGAGAACTTCAAGGTTCTGGTTCCTGTCACTGTCCATGTGGCCTTGTGAAAGCTGCTTCTCTGTGAGCCTCAGGGTCCTCATCTCCCTCCTTCAGTTCCATGGCAGAGGCATTTCCATAGCCTTTGTCCATCCACTCGTTTGACAGATATTTATCCAGGACCCACTGTGCACAACGGGAAACAGAGAACATAGCAGCTGATAAAACACCCCCAGCCCTTGCCCTCTGGGCCCCTACACTGCAGTGAATGTAGGGCGTGCCTCACAGGTGTGGGCTCTGCCTGCATCGCCTGACACAGTAGCCATTGGGCTCTTTAAGTTTAAACTGATTGAAATGAAATAAAATGATAAATTAGGTTTTTCCATGGCACTAGCCATATCTCGAGTGCTCAGTAGCCACATGTGGCTGCTGTATTAGCTCAGACGTAGAGCATTTCTAACATCATTAAAAGTTTGTTCGAAAAGAACTGACTTATGCATGTCAGTAAAAATTGCAGAGCACATGCCCTAAAATGCACACGCTTGTGTGTGAATTCCGTGCATGCAGTACTGTACCGTTTATATTACTGAGCTTGATGTCCCATAACTTCTGGTTTGATGACACCTGGTTTTTTTTTTTTTTTGCTTGTTTGTTTTAAAGATTTTATTTATTTATTTTTAGAGAAAGGGGCAGGGAGGGAGAGAAACATCGATGTGCTAGAGAAACATGGATCCCACACCCCCAGCTGGGGACCTGGCCTGCAACCCAGGCATGCGCCCTGACCGGGAATCAAACCAGTGACCCTTCGCCTTGTGGGACAACAGCCAACCCACTGAGCCACTCTGGTCAGGGGAATGACACCTCTTTGGAGACCACTGGCTTAGATGTTTTTCACATTTCAGTGTGAATTTGGGCACTGGTCCAAAAAGTGGATTCCAGAGCTTCATCTCCAGAGAATCTGGAATTATCTGAATTACCCAGAATAAGTTGGAGCATGGTGGGTGAGACCTGGTACGTCAGTTTCCTATGGCTGCTGTAAGAAATTACCAAACCTTGGTGGCCTGAGACAACATAAGTTTCTACTCACACAGTCCTGGAAGCCAAAAGTCTGACCTTCTGCCCACTGAGCTGCAATCAGCGTGTGGGCGGAGCTCTACTCCCTCCGGAGGCTCCAGGCGGGAATTCATTTCCTCTCCTCCTCTAGCTCTTGGCCACATCACTCCAGTCTCCGCCTCCTTGGTCCCAGGCCACCTCCTCTGTGTCTCTTATCTTGACCCTTGTGATTGGATGTAGGGCCCACCCAGCTCACCCAGGAGAATCTCTCTGTGTCAAGACCCTTCACTTAGTCACACCTGCAAAAGTTCCCTTTCCTTTTTCTGTGACATTGATAGGTTCCAGGACATAGGACCTGATATCTTCTGGGCAGGATGGGGGCGGGGGGGTGGGGGGGAATTACCCAGGAATCTGCATTTCTAACAATTACAGCAGGGAGTCCCCCTGAGTCACTTCAGGGAGCGTTACTCAGAAAGACAGGCTGTGAAAGTGTACCCACTGCTGGGGCAGATGGCCCCAGGGCCTGCAGAGGACCACATAGCTGAGCTCACTACCCCTCCTCTCCCAGTCTCCTGGCAGAATCTTCCAGTCCTTGCCTCTGGGGATGGGCCTGCCTGAAAACAGGGAGGTCTCAGAAACAGAGGTCAGGACAGATTAGCAAAGGTCCACGTGCTGGCGACATGCCTGTATGCTCACTGATATGTTTTTGGCAAGACTAGCCGAACAGGGCCAGGTCCGTGGGATAACGTGGCCCGTGGAGTCAACATCTGTAGACCAGTGTAGCGGGCTCAAGGGCTTTGGAAGAAGATGGAAGGAGTTGAGGAGAAAGAGCTTCTGCAAGATGAAAAAGATGGAACTGTGTTTATGTCTTTTCCCAAACCATAAGCAACAGCTGTCCGGCCAAGTCCCACATCTGGGAGCTTCTGTGGGCCTGCTGCCCGTGGGAGCAGAAGGCCGCCTGCTGACACCACCGGTCTGGCCTCTCTCATCTGTACAGACGCAGCAGGCCCCTCCTGGGGGATTAAAATACCATCACTGATTCCACCTGCCTCCATTCCCACCCCCTCCCGCTAGCAAAATAGCAGACCCACAGAAGGTGGTCTTGGCTAGGCGAGATTTTGCCCACTAGGATCCCACCCACTAACATCCCCCGATGTTCCCTGGGTGGCTGGCCTGTAAGAGGTGCCCTGTGTGTGTGTGGGCGGGGGGGGGGGCAGGTGGAATGGACAGGTGTTAGGGCTCCTCCTGGAAGCTTCCTCTACTTGCCTGGATTGTCACAGCAACTAGGGGACCCTTGGAACTCACAAAACTGAGCTGTGTGTGGCTTGTACCCTCTCCGAGAACATTGGGAAAGGCCCCAGTTCTTTAGTATTTATTCAGAGGAGGAGGCCAGGATGCTGAGGGAATGTGGGGACACAGTGCCTGCTCTGAGAATGGCTACAGGGACTTAAAGACAGGAAGGTGGCTGCTGGCTGGGAAGGTCCCACGGGCAGCGCCTGGGAAAAGGGAAGGACCTCAAGATGGGGAGCCTGTGAAGAGGCCACCACAGGGTGTGGGAGGAGGAAGACAGACAAGGCAGGATGGCCCCAAGTCCAAGCTGCCCGGAGTTGCAGCGCCCTCCGCAGGAGGGCACACATAGGCGTTCTCTTTAAAAACTTTTTAATTTTAATTTTTTACATATTTATGGTAGAAAAATGAGAATATACAGATTAACCCCAAGGTTTTAGCGTAGCCTTCCTAATGTGGAACCTTGGCCGCGTGACCTTGGCCACGTTACCTAACCTCTCCAGCCTCCACTTCCTCTTCTGTGCAGACAGGATGAGGACTGTATTGACTTTAGGATTAGATGAGATCATGTCCCTGTGCAGCGCCTGGGATGCAGAGTGCTTTTTCATCAAACAACTGGGATTGGTCCGGTGGAGGGGGGCGGGGGGGGGGCACTCCATAACTTTCTTTTTCCCACCCTGCTTTCTTGAGCCCAGGCGACACCTCGGGTTAAACCCATGGGGCTCCCAGCGGCTTTCAGCTAAGGTTGAATCGGCTCCTCCTCCCACATCAAAAGTCCGAGCTGGTTTAAGCGGGAACTTGGACCTCTCGGTCTCTCATTCAGTGTAAAGGCGGGTGGGAGGGTGGCTCTGGAGGGGCGCTTGGCCTCTGTGCACGTCCTCTTCCCCTGCCCTCACTGACTGATGCTGCCCCTGACTCCTCCTCCAGGGTGGGGGGCAGGTGGCTGAAGGGAGAGGGCGGGGCCCAGGCCCTGGTCGTTGCCATGGTGAGCAGGTGTCGCTCTGCTCTCCGGGGCAGAGCCGCTTCTGCTCTTGCTTTCGCTGGGATGTTTGGAGGTTTCCCTGAGAACTGAGCTCTGACCATTCTCTGGTGTGGGCGATAGTTGGCCACTTGCCACCCCAAACCTCTCGCCCCTCTTTCTGGTGCCACATCCTGCACAGACTTTGGGCGGGCAGGGGTCGCCGCCTCACCCTGGCAGGCAGGCCTTACACCAGGACTTCAGGACACCAGCAGCCCAGTTCTTGCCGCTGCTGCTACTGACTGGGGTGCGAGGCGCTCTAGGGCTCTCCAGGCTTCCCCAGGAGGGAGTTGGGTACCGCCCTCTGCATCCTGAAATGTTAGGGGACCCATACCTCCGAAGAGTTCTCTTGAAATCCTCTCTTGCTTGAGGTGGGAGCTGGTACATGTGTTCAATACACGTTTTTAGGTTGCAGGTGGTCATGGAGGGAGAGAAACGGATCTGGCTTGGGGCCGCCGCTTTCCAAGTCCTGTAAGACAGAACAGACACTACACAAGCCCTCCACCGTGCTCAACAGCCTCAGGCACTGTGCCCAGGGTTTTCCCACAATCCCATGTACAGGGCCTGCCTGGCCAGCCCAGTTTACAGTGGGGAGCGCTGAGGCACAGAGAGGCTAAGTAATTGCCCGAGATCTCAGGACGGAAGCCCCAGAGTGGGACTCCAACTCGATAGTTTGGCAATAAAAACTCTAGACATACTCTTCAGGATGTGGGATATTTGTACTTACTCTTCTAGCTTTGGGGCCTCAGCAGAAGTGGAGAAGAGGAGAAAGGTCTGCTGTAACATGTAGTAACAATAGAGGGTATCCAGGAAGCATTCATTACTACTGCGTGGATGGGGTGGTTTCCGCTGCTGCTGCTCCCGCTGCCATTAGGAGCCTGTGAGCTCCGGGGCCCTGGAGGAGCTGGTGGTGCTGCCCAAGGGCCTGGAGCGTCACGTGGGAGGGGACTGATGGCCACGCAGGCTCTCCCGCCCTGAGGTTCACTCGTCATGTCACAGACACTCGGGAGAACTTCATCTCCCCCAGCAGGCAAACCCCACTCATGTGCACATGCACATAGACATGCACGCATGTTCAATTACACCCATGTGCTTGCACACACTCACAGCCCCACTTGTACACACACATGCACACATGTCCCTTTCACAAGTCCTAGCAGCGGTCTGCCTCACCCTGAGCCCTAGACAGGGGACTGGTGATTGGCTTTGGCCACTGATGCAGGGACACGACTGGAACCAGAGGAGGAAGCGCAATCAAGGGGTTCAGACTGTGCCAAAGTGTGTTTAGCCCACGGCGCCTATGGGTTAGGCGGCAGGGCCAGGGAAGCTGATTCGCCATGGCCTGGCTGCTGGCCACGCGTCAGACAATGGTGTCCCACAGGTTGGTTCAGAGCAAGCCCAAGGTGTGGGAGCAGGGCCAAGAAGGCGGGCGGGCTGCCTGCAGCCTCTGCCCGCTGTCGGCAACTCCGCGGGCGCCCAGTAACTCCTTCTTCCCTCGCCAACAGGGACTCGGCGCCGCCCTCTGTGGCTTTGGGTAGGCACGTGTGTTCGAGAACAAACAGGACACGGCCTCTGCCCTTGAGGAGCCCACACTAGAAGGAAGGATGGGAGGGACAGCCGCACAGATACTTACAGTGCAAAGTGGGGACTCTCAAGTGGAGTCACTGCTGGGGGTGTCAGGAAATTAAGGGGTGTCAAGACCTCACCATAGAGAGTGGTGGCCAGAGCGTGATTTTTGAAATCAGACACTCCAGTACCATGTGCTAGTTTGGTGACCTGATGAGTGCACTTGGCCTGTGTATGTTGTAGGGTTATGAGGGTCAAATAAGAGATGTGTGAAAGGTCGTAGCCAAATGCCTAGTATCAATCCCCCCACTACTTCTACTCACCTCTACCTCCATTATCATTATCATCACTCAGTCCCCCCCGACCAGCTCCCCCACCCACTACCACCACCACCTCCACCACCATCATTTTGCACTATGACCACCAAGTCCACCAATGACCAGAGGCTCTCAGGGGCCCGTTTCACTAATGCCCTGACTCTGCCCTGAAAGCCAAGTGAGCAGTGCGGGGGCTGCCCTCAGCTCCCTGGCTGGTGCCCGAGCCTCTCTGTGCTGTGTGCAGGCCTTTCTCAGGCCGCTGCAGATCTGAGCCTGGTGGAGATCGAACTCCCTGGCCTCTGAAGTTACTTCCAAAGGGGAGAGGCAACGATTCCATTACTCCAGAGACTTTTGCTGGGAAAGCCCAAAGGAACAACCTGGAAGTTTCCAGTTGTTCCAACCGCCTCCAAGCTCGCCCGCTCTCCCTTGAGAGGGCCACCCACAGCTCAGGGTTCTCAACCCTTGGCCTTTGTCCATGCAAACAGTGGGAACTGGTGGGATATTTATATATGTAAATGCTGTATTTCCCTGTGTGGCTGTGCCCTCTGAAGACCTGGCCCCGGGCTCCAGGGTTTGACAAGGGTTTGGCAAGCGTTGACAAGGAAGTCCGTGAGCTCATCTGCGTGAGCAGGTGCCAGTTGCGTTGTTGCTGACGTGAGCAGAGGGAGCTGGTGCCAACAGGAAATTGTGTCAGTGCACGGTGGAGGTCTCAATACCTGGCTGGCACCTGTCTGCCAGCCCCACCCTTGACATACCTGTGGAGCTCTTGGGGATGTCTAGAGCTTTATAGGGAGCCCTCCCTTGTGGAAATGGATGAAACACCCGGTGTGGCCAGGTTTCTTGATTTACAGGGCTCAATGCTTTGTTTCTGGGCACCGCACCGGGCTCCACAGCCTGTAGGAAGCAGTTGCCCAGCATACCCTCCTCGTTCCCTCGTGCTGTGTCCTCTCCAGGGGCTGGCTGCCTGGCCATCTCACTGAGCCCCGAGCATCTCTCCTTAAGGGCAGGGCTGGGAAAACAAGCCCACCAGTCTCCTCTGATAATTGTGCAGTGCACTGGGCTGGGGGTTCGGGGTCCGATTGAAGCCCCTGAATGAACTCCCTTGGCTCTGTCCCTGGCGAGCTGGGTGACCCTCAGCAATTGTTAACCTCACTGGGCCTCAGTTTGCTTATTTATAAACTTGGGAAATAATGAGACACCTTTAATACGGCAGCCAGGATCTGCGCTTTTATTTATTTATTTTTAATTTTATTATTATTATTTTAATCCTCACCTGAGGTTACGTTCATTGATTTTAGTGACAGAGAAAGGGGGAGAGAGCAACACCAATGTGAGAAACACCCATCAGGGGCCTCCTGTATGCCCCCCCCCACCACTGGGAATTGAACCTGCCACTAGGTATGTGCCCTGACCAGGAGTCGAACCCACAACCTTTTGGTGTAAGGGACGATGCTCCAACCCACGGAGCCACCTGGCCAGGGCAAGGGTCTGTGCTTTTAGATGAGCACTTCTCAGTCACCTGGGGGTTGTGTTAACTACAGATTCTGGCTCAGCAGGTCTCAGGAGGGCCCTGGGGTCCCACCTTCCTAACAGGCTCCCTGGTGCTGCCCAGGCTGCTGGTCCAGGGACCGCACTGTGAGTAGCAAAGCCTCCTGGGGTTTCACGAGGATTAAACAAATGCATGCACACAGAAGGGGCCAGAGGAGCGCCTCGTGCATGGTGGGTGCTCCGCTGATGTCAGTCTGCTCTCCCTCCCACCTTGGAACTGTTGGAAATCGATCAGTGGAGAAGAATCATTCACGTGACATTATTGGGACCACAGCGATAGGGTCGCTGAAGGGTGAAGCTGGAGCTGATAATGGTGTCCCGATGGGAGCCTCCGTGGGGGCTGCCCATTGCATCTGCTTAGAGATTTGTCAGCGAATTTTGGTCACCCCAGGTGTCATCGAAAAATCCTCTGAGGCATAAAATCTTGGAATCGGCACTTGGAATTGTTAGTTCAAAAAAAGTGTCTGAGGTGCTTTGGAGGCTGTTTACTTAGAAACCACTGATCTGATGCAAACTCTCATTGCAGAGCTGGGGCCCCAGGAGGTGAAGTGACAGCTTTAGGTCACTCAGTTTTATCAATTACTTGTTCTTTCATTCAAGATGTATTTATTGAACACCTGCGTGCCAGGCACCACCGTGGTATTCACGGGAGCCAGTGGGGACAGACCTAACCCTAGCTCTATGGAGCTCACAGTCTAGTGGGGACCTAGCCATTGGACGTGGGCCAAGTAAACAGTGTGGACAGTGACACCTGGTAATGAATACTTTCCATTCAATGCAGAATAGCAGGTGCAATGGCAGAAGGTCTTGAGGGTGGAGGGAGGGGTGACTTCGATCGAGGAAAGCAGGGAAGGCTTCTCTGAGGAAGTGATGTTTCCAGGTAAGACCCAAAGCATTAGCAAGAAAGAGCCAGGTGGTGCGTGGGCAAAGCCGGGGAGCGTGTGGCACCAAGGGGGTGCCAGTGTGACCACAGCAGGGAAGCGGGAGCACCCTGATTGAAGCGGCAGAGGTGGGCTGTGGCCGGACCACCCAGGACTTCTACTTTGGGGATCGCGTGAGAGACCACGGGTACTGACGGACAGCTGTGTGCTTTCCTCACCTTCTCTGCTGTTCTTGACAGCTTCTGGGGTCAAGTTTACCCTTCCCCCCTCAGGTTGGTCAGATCTTCTATAACAAGTGTCCTGGGTTCTGTCCACAGCAAACGGGCCCCATCAGTGCCACCCTGGTGATGACGCGCCCCATCAAAGGGCCCCGGGACATACAGCTGGACTTGGAAATGATCACTGTCAACACCGTCATCAACTTCAGAGGCAGTTCCGTGATCCGACTGCGGATACACGTGTCGCAGTACCCATTCTGAGAGCCCAGGGCTGGAGCCTCCGACACTGCCTCTCAACAGCGCCAAGGGACAGGAGAGAGAAGAGACGAGAGGGTGAATGAGAGTGAGCCAGACGTCCACGCCTTTCCTGCTGAACGTTTCCCAAGGAGACAGCCCCTGTCCTGACCCCGCCTGTATTACCGTAGCCCTGGCGACCTGAAGGGCGCGTTGGCCCCCGTTTCCACAGTGCAGTTATCGAAAAGTGTTATCGTTGGCACCCCGACCTGAGATCGCGGTGATTTGTCGAGCCCGTCAGTTTATCTTCCTGTTTTGTAAAGAAAATAGGTTAGGTTTGCCGGGGTCCGAGTCCATGTTCCAAGACTGTGAACAGCGTCCTCCCGCCTCCTCCGCGCCTCCCCCGTTGCGCCCGCTGACTGCTGCTTCGCCAAGGCCCGGAGAGCTCGTGGGGACGCCGCGTGTAGCTAGTTCGCTTCTTGTATGTACAGAGAAGGCTATGGAAAGAAACCACTGCAGGATCGAAGGGTTTTTAAAGAGTCTATGTCAAAACCGTGTCTGGTATTTTCAGCCATAAAAGAAGTTTTAGTTCTCCTGAAATTTGTATAACTATTTAATCCTTTATTTTTTTGTTCACTTTGAGTTTGTTGTTGTTGTTGTTGTTTTAAATAACAAGTGGTAGAATTCCTTCCAAAGGCTTCAGGCACATGTTATGTTCTGTCTTCCCAAACCCAGTCTCCTCTCCATTTTAGCCCGGTGTTGTCTTTGAGGACTCCTTCATCCCGCTTTCTTTGGAATTTTTACCCAACTGGGTTGGAAGGCAGAGGTCTCCAAACTGATTAAATATTTGAAGAGATTTTGCGTTTGGTTCATTTTGACATTGTAGGTGATTCAGCACTTGGGGTTGGTTCTGTCTTTCAACCTGTTTACTGTGCACTGGCTTGAAAAGCTCTCCGGAGAACTTGACCTTCGTGACTCAGGCACATGAAGGGGACAGGGGGGAAGAAATGGGGGTGGAGAAGTTAAGAGGAAGCATCCGTCCTGAATCTTATTTCATTCGATTAGAAAACTCTCAGCTCCTCTGTTATGTGGGTTATTTCCAAGGACTTTTCCAGAGCAGGAATCTATTCAAGCCACTCTCAGTCAGTGGTCCCCACCTTGCCTGCAGAGTGGAGGCGGGGGCGAGTGGGGTTTTTAAGACGAAACTGATTTCCTGGGCATCACTCCCAGAGATTCTGACTGAGTTGGTCGCAGGTAGGACCCAAGCATCAGGAAATTTTAAAACTCTAATAAACAGGCAGAGCTGAGAACACCTGGTAATGAACACTCTGCAGAGAGGGAGACAGATGTGGCCCAAGTCCTGGCCACCTTGCTGTCCACATCTCTTTTAGTCACTTGTAGGCGGCATCATCCTTTTCCTGAGCAAGGACTCTGGATGCCCTTCGAGTGCTGGAACCCCAGGCCGGGGCGAAAGGTCAGCAGTGCAAGGCACGGATTAGAGAACAGGGCAGGGGGACAGCTGCCTTGTGTCCCCCGAGGCTTCCGAAGGAGGAGATGTGCTCCTTGACAGCCAGAGTGCTTCTGCGGGATGGGTCTGTCAGGGTATATTTATTAAAAACCTACTGCGTGCCAGGAACCGTGCCCTGGATTCTTAGCATGGAGAGGGGTTTGTAGATTCTTAATAGCTGGTTCTTCAGTGGAAGGAACAGCGTGCTTGGCTTCCTTACCCAGAGAGCATGTCTCATACCCACATGGCACACCTAGCTTTGCCGTGGTTGTTTTTTCTCTAAAACTAACCACATCCAAATCATTTCCAACTGTGCTCCTTCAGCAGGTTCAAGTGATGTTAATGTAACATTAACGGCAAATGGCTTCGAACGCCTCGTTCCGCTGCTCAGAAGAGAAAGGGTGGCTTCCTAGAGACCTGCCAGCACAGGGGCCACTGGCTCTCCACTGAGCGGAGACCGGACAGTGGCTCTGAGCCTGGCTCCCCTGTGTGGTCGGGGGGACCAGACAGTGGCTCTGCGCCTGGCTCCTCTGTGGGGTCGGGGGGTGAGGCTTCAGGAATGGGCTTGGCGTTGGGGTGATGCGCACAGATGTGAGCTCCACACCGAGCAGCTCTCAATTACAGACTCAGGTTCCAGGTTTCCTCAGGTAAGGTTTCCTTGAACTTCTGGAAGAGAGGGCAGGAAGCTCAGGACCCATTGGTTTCAGAGGTGCCACATCTGGACCCAGGCTCTAGGCCTTGCATTTTATTTGTGCATGTCAACATGTGGCTTCCCACCCCTAAGAAAAAAGGCACAGGGACTCGTAAAGCCAGTCAGAGAGCTTCTTGGGCCTCAGGTTTCTCTTTCCAAATGGTCTGATGAATTCAGTGTAAATGAATCAGAAGCATGTGGGATCAATTTACCTTAAAATATACTTGGGCCTAAAAACTAAGGGAAAAATACCCAGGGGCAAAATGTGTACAGCAAGGCCAGACCCCAAACACTTGGCAAACAGTTCCAGAGGCTCCCTGAGCCTGGAAAGCTGTTTGCTTCACCCACCCCTTGCGAACAGACAGGTGTCATCATTTTCACAGGACAGGGGCACAGCCTGCGCTTTGACTCACGCACCATTGTGCTCCTTCCGTTGAGTCCGTGGGGCCAGCTGTCCCACTGAATCCTGAACGACCTGGGCCTTCCACACCTGCCCCTTGTCAGCGTCGTCCCATTTCCCAGGAGGGCCGAGAGCTCGTCATTCGAACCCTGCTCGGTGCTGCCCCACCGGGGCCTGAAGAATGACGGGGCCTTGGTGGGGGGGCACCGGAGACAGAGCAGGGACACCTGCAAAAATCCTTGCGTTACCGCCCGATCTGGGTTCAATATGGCCGAAAACTTCCACTCAGCTGCCTCTACTTCTCAAGTTTTGAGATTCCTTGAAATGTTCTCTGGGGATGGTAGCCAGCATTTCCATGAAAGTGAATTTTAGAGTTTCACTGTGGTGTGCCAATCATAACACTTTCTAACTGGTGTGGAATCTGCCTACCTGTTGCCCCTCCGGCCTGGGTAACCGTCTTGGCCCTTGGGATGTTATTTTTCCAGATGGCGGAAACATTTCACTCGGTCTGATTACTTCATTTTCAGTGGTTTAAATGTATTTTTGTGGCCTGAGTGTTCATTGTAGCATGCGTGTGTTCTTCCTGAAGCAACAGGGTCACCAGAGAGAGAGAACGGGACAAAGGAGCAGCTCTTCTTTACTTCCCTCTCAGCACCTGGAATCCTGCCGGTGGAGTCAGGCCCTGGATTCAGAGAAGTGAACGAGACAGATGAGGTCCATGGATAAGATGTTTATCCAGGGGTGGATGCAGCCTGTGAGTGTGAACTAGGACGCAACGTGATGGGAGCACTTTAGCAGTGTGAAGAAAATGGTGTTGGTCGCGTCGACCACGTGGTGTCTGACAATGCAACCTCCTTCCAGACACCATCTACCTGTGGCTCTTCACTGTACATGCAAGGGCTAGTACGGTGCCTGGCACAGCGTAGGTGCTCCGGGTCATTGAGTGAAGATGATGATGATGGGACGTGACGAGAGAATGGAGAGAACGGGAAAGACTCGAGAGAGCTGCGGTAGATGGGATCACTAGGTCTTCAGGGGTGATCAGGCATGGAGGCTGAGGGAGCTAAGGAACAGCCTGAAGTGAGCTCAAGAATACCTTAGAAGGAGGAGTTTCGGTAGTGGGGAAAGATGAATTCCATTTTAAATTTGCACCTCTTAAAACATTGTGTTGTCGTTGTTGGGGTGTATTTGCTAGAATGAAATGCACCGATCTCAATGACACCCTCTCGCACCCTTGCACAAATAGAATGTGCTGAACTTGAGGGGACGCTAAGACATCCAGTGGAGATACTCAGAAGGTGGCAGGAAGTATGTATCTGGTGAGAGAGTTTGGTGCTAGAGACGACGGAGCCCAGGGTCCTGTGTGAAGTATCCTGGGGATGCCGGTCGGGGGGCTCTTTTGGGGCTGAGAAATGTGAGGACACATTGTTCAGTCTAAATGACCAAATACACTCTCGAAAGCAGTCACCTACTCAGAGCGAGTCAGTGAATTGCTTCTCGGGTGAATGACAGGGCCCTGTCCCTGGCGGTGATGCTCAGCACACATGAGGGAAGGATGCTAAAATGAACGAGAATGACCATAGCCTAACACGAAAACTGAAAATTGCATTAACCATGTGACCTCTTAGCTTTCTGAAACAGCAAAGTCATTTTCTAATGAGCCCATTAAGCAAATAAATGTTCTTGGTTGGAGGTCAGCATTCATGGCCCTCCAAAGTATACTGTATTTAATTAAACATACAGGGAAATTTCTGTTGGCCTTAGGAGGTATGGTGATGTGGTCGGAAGACCTCTTGTCTGGAAGTCTAGACAGCTCTATTTTTTTCCCCACCTCTCTCTGAAAAAAAGGAAAACATTTTCTAGGTCTCTCTTGATCTGAGGCCAGTCACTTAGCTTCTCTGAACCTCAGATCCTTCTTTTGTAACCTGCAGAAAATTTTAATCCTGAATCTGCTGTTTATTCAACTCCGGAACAAGTATTTCTCAAGTTTCTACTCTGTTCCTGGCTCTGGCCTGTTAAGAATCCCTGCTCTGAAAAGTCTTTGCTCTGGCCTATTTAAACGACCTTCCTGGTGCATCCATTGTGTGCTGGACAAGTCAAAATGTTGCTGGAAACCACAGCCCAGTGTGCAGAAAGTGGAGATGAAACGGACCTAAGTTCAAGTCCATGAACTGAAATGGAGAGAGAAGGAAATTGCTGAGAGCGTGCTGAGGGAAGTGGGCCACTTTGGTCCTCCAAGTTCCAGGAACTGTTTATAGACAGTCTTGGCTCAGGAGAATGGCTTTGTTATTTAGAATATTTGAGGCAAAGAAAGGCCTGGGGAGACTTGCTGCTTGGATGATAATAGGGAAGAAAAGCGTTCCCACACATCTTATTTCTCAAAACGACAAGGGGCTATCTTTATCCCCCTTTAACAGATTAGGAAAACGAGGCTCAGAGAACCTACGCAGCTTACCCCAGGCCACAAACTAGGACGTGGTAGAATTAGGACCCATATCCGGGTCTGTTCAACTCCGACCCGGAGCTGCCTCTGCCTCCCCAGACCAGCACAGATACTCCCAGCTGTCTGAGCCAGAACAAAACCCCTACTTAGACCCCGAGTGGCGCACAGCTCCTTTTCTGTTCTCGAGCATAAAGAACACGGGTGTGCTTTTGAACTGAGGGTGATGGCCTCCATACAGATCCTGGAGGCTCGAAGTATCTAGACATTGTGTCACGAGGTCCAATCACCTGTTTACAACGAGGAATCTGAAGCTGGCGGTGGGGGGTTGATTGACCAGGTGACCTGGTGGTCGACTAGCCTATAGGTCTCTTGATTCCTGGTCTAGCTCACTTTCCCTTAAACCGCAGAATCTTTCCAATCCTAAAACCTGTTAGCTGCTTGCGTCTCAAGTGGTGTGAGAGCTGTGTGCTTAACTCAGGGCTCTCCTTGCCCTTTTGTGTGGAAGGACCTCCGCTAGTTTAGACCACTTTCATGTCCGTGCGGGAATTCAGTAAGGTCAACTCTGGCTCTGTGAAGGGCAGCCGAAACCTCAAAGAGGCCAGAAGTATGTGGCAACTCAACTTAGAGACAGAAGGTGCATCATTGGAAAGGAAGACTTCAGAGACTTTGGGTGGAAAATGGACTTCCACCACTTCAGTCCAAAGAACTGGGAGGCAAACAGAGGCAGAAGGGGTTTCCACATGGTGCTCTGGCCTTGGAGGTTAATTAGTGTCATGAGCAAGCAGCTACAGTATGGACAGCTCTGGGTGACGTGGGGGTAATTTTTGGTGACACAGCATGAAATCTACCATGCATATTTCTCTCAAGTTTTCTTGGTCCATAGGCCATTTTACCACCACCGCGCCCTTCCCCGGTCCCTTGCCAGTTGATTCTGACATGAAACTGCCTCTTATGTACCATGAAAACAAGATGAAACAGCGCAATGGCGGGTTCCATAGTGTCCCTGCAAAATCCACGTCTGCCAGGAACATCACAATGTGATCTCTTTGCACAGGTGATTAATCAAGTTAAGATGAGGTCATACTGAAATTGGGTGGGCCCTAACTCCAGTGATTAATACCCTTACAGGAAGAGGCGGGGACGCACAAAGACACACGACCCAAAGGCCATGTAAAGATGGAGGCAGGGTTGGCATGACGTAGCTACAAGCCAGGAAACACCGAGGATTTCCCGGAGCCACCAGAAGCTAGAGGAGGGATGAGGCAGCATTCTTGCCTGGAGGGAGCACTGTCCTGTTGACACCCTGACTGGGGACTTCTAGACTCCAGAACTGTGAGAGAACATATTCCTGTTGTTTCAGGCCAAGTGTGTGGTACTTTGTTACAGCAATCCTGGGAAACTCATGCAAACACATTTTCACTGGGGCCCGTAGTCACCTCTGCTGAGGATCTGCGAGTGGAGAGTGGGGCAGAGAAGACGTGCCATTTCGGTCCTCCATCCCCCCCTCTCACTGGCTCTCCTTCTGTGCCCCACTTGCCTCCTGGTCCCTCCTTCTTAGGAAGCGCCCGAACTGCAGATCCGTCTGGCTCTGTCGTGCGGAAGCCCCGCTCTGACGCTCAGCTGCCAGCCTGCCACTCAGGCCGGAAACCCTCTGGGTGCTTGGCTGCGCAAAGATCCTTTGCAGGAAACAGCAGCCCCCCTGAGGAGGGAGATGTGGATTTAAAAAGCTATTTCCTGTTTTGAGAAGACATATTCCTTTTCCACTGCCTGTCCTTCGGCCTGCCAGAGGCAGTGGGGTAGATGCTGTTGGCCGGTGCCCACCGTACCGCTGGAAGGCTCGGGGCATGGGCTGTGGAGATCCAGAGGAGTCTGTTCATCTGTCAGTCAGGGGGTGCTTCCCTGGATGCTTCAGGGAGATAATAAAGGAGTATAAGAGGTTGTCCTTGAGGAACATTCCAGAAGACCACCCTTAGCTTGTCTTTTTTAAAAGTTTTGTCCAGCTTGTTTGGTCTCTCCCGTCTTCTAACAACAATCTCTGACATTTGAATCCTCCTCCTCCCTCCCTATATTTCCTTTTCTTTTATGTGTCCATATGTATACAGCTTTTAAACCTTGTTCCCTTATTGTTCTATTTTTATAAATGTTAAATTCTATTTTTTTAACTTTTTGATTTCAAAGAGGGAGAGAGGGGGAAAGAGAGAGAGAGAGCGAGAGAGAGATTAACTGACTGTTGTTTCACCCGCGTATGCACTCATTGATTGATTCTTGTAGGTGCCCTGACCAGGGATCGAACTCACAACCTTGTGCATCAGGACAATGCTCTAACAGACTGAGCTACCCAGCCAGGACTGTTCTATATTTTTATGCTTGTAAATTTCCAAGACTTGTGGAGCAGTATTGTTCCTTCCATCTTTTATAGGAAAAAGGCAAATCAAACTTAGAGAGAGGTAAATGAAATTGTTCAAGATCGCCTGTGTTTAAGTGACAGAGCTCGCCCTGAACAGCAGGCCAGGGCCCTCCCTGCAGATGCCAGGAAGATGCTTTTGTCAAGCGGTTGGGAGCTCCAGCCTGCAGCCTGGCAAACTCCACTTAGTCCAGACTGGCTGCCTCCTCAGAGTGAGGACTCCGGGCACTGCACTTGATTCTGTGTGGATACCATTCTGTTTTAAAAACCGATTTCTAGACTGGTTTTACATTGAGTTTATTAACTGGTTGGAAGAACTCTGGATTTTGACTGTGGCCTCAGAGAAATGTTCTTACTAGGTTACATGAATATTTTGACTCAATAAAAATTTGCGCAAACAATGCATCCCACAGGAAAAACGCACGCCAGATCCCAGATGTTTAACACGTTTGCTTCAGATATTGGAGGTCATGGCCTCTTGTGCTTGTTAAACCAAAAAATGTAAGACCGTAGAGATGATTTTTAATATCTAAGAGTGCCGCAAGATCAGGCTGGATTCTGAGTAATTGTGGCATTTCAACAAGTTTTTTGATCACAGGTTTTTCATGTGTGTGTGATTAAAAAAGAAAAAACAATCCAAGCAGAGAGTTCATGAGGGGGAGTCTGACCGCTTTAGTTTTGACTCAATTCCAGTTCATTTTGGTTGATCTATGCAAAATGTTCAAAAATTTCTTTCCCAATCCTGACACTGACCATTCAATTTGCAATCACTCATCCAGGTCTGCCATTCAATCAACCAACCAGTTAGTGAGGAGTCTTGGGGTTCAGAAAGCCGTAACACTAGTAATAGCCTGCACCCACTGGGGACGGCTTTCTCTGCCTGTGACAGATCCTTTAACCCATCAGCGGCACCCTCCTCTCTGCCTCCGTTGTGGTCAGTGGGCTGGCCAGTGTCTCTGCTGCCATGTTTGCCCCCTGCTCCCTGCAGGGTGTTCTCAAGGCAACAGGTCAAGTGCAGATGTTAAATCGGTTTATATCATTTCTCTACTCCATACCCTCCGATGGCTTCTCAGCCTATTTGGGGTAAAAGCGAATAAAAATGACCCCCACCCCCCACCCCACACTTCTCTGTCCCCAGTTTCTAACCCTCTCCTGATCTTTCTTTTGTTCCAGTCATCTGGCCTCTCACCGTCCCTCAAACATGCCCGGCAGGTTTCTCCCGTATGGTTCACTGGGCCAGCACGGGTTGCAGCACACATGTTGCATTATGGGTATTGAAGTAGGAAAGTGGGAGATAATTTGTTTCAAGCAATTGACAAAAAGTTAAGGATTTATTGGTGCGGTCAAAAGAAATCCAAAGCCCGTGACGATTCATTTTTTTTCAACAATCTTTCTTATAGGAAATTTGGCCCCAAACGGGTTTCCCTTATAAATCAAAAAAGTCAAGGTTAGTGAGGCAAAGTATTCTCATCCCAATGGAACATACAATATTGTTGGGAGACTGGCCATTTTCACTCACTGTGAAATGAAGGGTTAGGATCTTTACATTATGGGGACCTGGTACCTGCAATTAACTTACTGAACCATTGAATGAGCAATGGTTCCCCCAAACTAAGGCTCTCTTGCAGAGTTGAAAAAATGAAACATTTCAGGAAATGTGTTTCAGTCAATGAGGAATATATGTTTTGAAGCACTAAACCTTTAAAATAATTTTAGTCATTTTGATGGCTATTGAAATAAAGTGTTGGCCACTTTCCTGACGCGGAGGCCATACTGTATGTATCATAACTACAGTTCTACGTGATCCGGGATCATCGTTGTGAACTTGCGTGGCTGCACTCTTCTGCGTCATCGTCCAGTGGTAGATCTGTTCGCCCCGCAGGTGACTGTGCTTCTGGAGCCCTCGTGTCTTCTTTGCATAATTTTACATGGGAATTTGGGAAGAGAAAAAGGACTACATGGGCAATTTGCATCCTGAGAGTTTTGTGGGAGCCTTAGTCATATTGATGGTTCAAAAGAAGGTAAATTATGTGCTGGTTATAAGTGAAAGGGCCCTAGATCATTTTAATACTCTCTTCCTTCACTGCCGTCTCCCACTGATGCTTCTGTGAACAGCGTCCAGCAGCTCCAAGACACTGGCCACTTTCAGAATTTGGGGGCAGAGACACATCCACTCTGTCTGGATCAAACAGAGGGAGCATCACCGAAGAGAGAATGGAGGGGTACTGGCCACAAGTCCCCTTTACTCCCCATCTTGCTAATAGGAAGGTTTGTCCATGGTGCCGATATTGTCGTTCAGCTCAAGACCATCTTAACCTGCCTGTGTTAGTCATTGCACACACACTCCCCTCTCGTGGAGTGGGCGCAATCACATTAACTCACATTAAATAGTGCTTGAAAGTGCACAAAATTCTTTCAGTTTTTAATGTTATTCACCAGACATTTGAATGTTATCTACACCGCCGTCCCAGGCTTTGCGGTAAACATGAAGACGCAAAGATGAATGTGGCCCAGCCCCTCTCCATTTCCTTACTGTGACCGCCAACACTAAGAGGTTGCTAGAGCAATGATTACTGGTGTCCCCACTTTCTTGAAAGAGGGGGTGAGGTTCAGGGCAGCCTTTGCACTGGCACAAAGAATATATTACAGCTGGAATTTAAACACAGGCGTTCAGCCTCTAGATCCCATGTTTTCTCTAGGGTCCCATGCCGTACATAAATGCTGAGAGGCAAGCACTTAAAGCAAATACACACGTATGCAAATCGATTAACAATGCCAGACTCAGTTCCAAAGAATCTCGTAGGGACCTAGTTTTTTGGTTTTTTTTTTTCAGTACTCATATCAAGTCTGTTGTGTTTAAGTGATGAAAACTAAACATGTATCAACTTAGCCAAAAGATGTCATTTATCAGATGTGTCCTGGTGCAATGGGAAACCAGAGTGTAGCTTCCTGCAGGACTAACCATGGCCAAGGACTCTGATACCTTTGGAGCCTCTTGTACCGCCTCTTACCTGTACTTCTCTCAGATTATCAGCTTCATTCTCTTTCATTACATGGACTTCTGCCTAGGGGACCTGGCCACCAAAGTGTCTTCTGTTGCCACAAAGAAGACTGACTGTTCTTGCCTAGTTATTACTTGACAAAGAATTTTAGAGAAAGATGCTGGCTGGCCCTTCTGGAGTCAGGAGCCTTTTCATGAACCAATCCACTCTGACTAGGGGAATAAAATCTTGGGCAAATATAGTAGCCACAGCTAGAGGTACAAATTTGGAGTGGAGGAGGGAATGCTTCTCACGATCATCTCGTGATATAAAAATATGTCTACTCTGAGCATCCTAAACTTAATCTACAAAAATATTCTTTCAAGAAATACCCCATTCAATTTTGGAAGTGAAATATTTGCAAAACTCCATCACAGCATTTTATGTGTTTAAAGGAGTCAGCACAACGTGACAAAGGAGGGGCAGAACTCCATGAAGAAAACGCTAAGGAATCCTCATGACTTTCAACCAGTCCAGGAAGTGAAGGGGGAAGGTAGAATTTGGAGATGGCCCAGGGCGGTGAAAACGGACTAGTGAAGGATGGGGGGATGGTGACTCTGAAGAAGACTGAGCATAGAGCATGGCTGTCACCAAATGACATCGACTTTCAGGCATGGCTGTCGTCATCTTGGAGAAGATAGGAGGCAGAGTGCAGAAATCCCTGGAGCTAGAAAGCTTAGTGATTTTCTGGTCTATTCCTTTCATTTTTGGTATGAGCAGATGGATGGAAGAAGTAATCTGCCCAAACCATAAAGCCTGACTTATGTCATTGGCACAAACAGGAAAAATAATGAGCCCAACCCTTGCCTATGTCAGGGCTTATTCTTCTGAGGGAAACTGGAAAAAGTTACCAGCGTTGAACAGTGCCTTTTTTATCACCAGGCTGGCCTTCACCAGAGAGCAGGTGTAAATATGCAGGTGGCTGATGGAGATGGGACAGCTGATAAAAATGGGGTGGGGGGACAAGGGAAAGGCCCTGAGTCAATGGGTTTCGAAAGCAGACTTTACCTCCTTCATGACATGCTCAGAGCTAAGTCCTGCACAGCTTACCCACACAACCCCATCCTGTGAATCTTCTCCTCGTTATCATGGGCACCACCTGGAGCTTTTTCTGCCTACCTGACTTTCTTTTCAAATGCTCTCACACCAGTGAAGTCCTTTCCAATCTCCGTGCTATCCCATAAGTAGCAGCACTATGGTTTGGTACAATAGATTGATCTCAACAGTTAGGCCTGATTAGTCAAAACATTATTTTATCCTTTTTGCTAGTTATTTGTTCAGGGAAGAGCATGTGACCCAATTCAGGCCGAAGAGATGAGGAGAGGTTTGCCAGCTTCTCTCAAGAGTGGTCCAGGGGAATTTATTCTGCCCCCTCACCTGAATCGAAAGAGGACATTCTGAAAGCCCCTGGCAGGCATTCTCTAAACACAAGGCGACTGGATTTAGGAGAAGCTTCCAAAACCTGGAACAAAGCAGAGGGAAGGAACACATTCAATGGCACATGGCTGAATTGCTGGATCAGTGACTCTGAAGTCTGGTCTGCCTTTGGACTTCCTTTTAGGTTAGCCATGTCAGTTACCCGTTGCTGTAGAATGAGCCTTCCCAAAATGTAGTGGCTTAAAACAACACGTTGTCATTATTCAGTTCATAAATCTGCAATATGGGCAGGGCCCAGTGGAGACGGCTTGTCTCTGTCCCATGAGGTGTGAGCTGGGGCTGGAGGACCCACTTCCCAGATGGCTCACCACATAACTGGAAGGTTGGCACGGGGTCAGTCAGGTCAGGGCGTCTTGACCCTTGGTTCCTTCTCATGGGGTTCCTGCTCCCCAAGCTGCTTAGGCTTCCTCAGAGCATGGTGGCTGGATTCCAAGGGTAAGCCTCCAAAGAGAACCACGTAGAAATGGTATTGCTTTTTATAACCTAGCCTTGGACATCATATTCCATTATTTCCACAGCCTGTCATTTCCACAGTCCTCTCTCGGTGCACCAGGCACTCTGGTTAGCCTGGAGAGAGGAGAGAGGACATCCCAATCTTTGAAGAGAGGAAATTCCAAGAATTATGAACATGACTTAAGCCACCACACTAGCTAATGCATTTCTTTATTTTTATGACCATTTGAGCTGGGTTTTTTATTTGTGGCTAAAAACATCCTTATTGATATAGTTAGTGTCATCTCAGCCGTGGGCAGCAGAATGTCTTAACTTCTCAACAACAATGCCAATAGTAACCTGCTAATCAGTAATTTACTAGTCATTTAATACCAGGGTTTTGAAACTATTTCCTTCTGCAAATTCGAACAGCATCAAGCGTAACACTGTAATGGATTAGAGTCATTTATCTTAATTCTAGGAGACTTTTCTAAATAGGTGATATAGTGATGGGATCAGAGCAAGAATATGGTACTTGCAAGCATTACTTCCAGTTAAGAGCTTTTGGCTGGGTGCCCCTTTTAGTAAGAGTGGGAAGGTACTTCAAAGTTCACGAGCTCAAGGTCAGATTCTTTTCCTTCTCCACATATGCTCCAGTTAAGCCAGTGAGGTTAAAGACTTGTGATCACACGTGGTATTCTCTCTATAGTTCTGACGGTCTTTCTGTGGGCAGGGGAGGGAATAAAGATCATGTTCTTGATCATCTGCATTGTCCTGCCCCATGATGAACTCGTTCTAGTAAAACAAATCATTTCTAAGTGTCACTGTGTTCTTAGCATTCTGCCAGGCATTGCAGATATAATGACCTTAAGATGTGGTTCTCACCCTGGCGGGATGGCTCAGTTGGTTGGACTATCATCCGCACACCAAAAGGCTGCGTGTTTGATCCCTAGTCAGGGCGTAGGCAGGAGGCAACTGACTGATATTTCTCTCTCACATCAATGTTTCTTTTTCTCTCTCTCCCTCTCTCTCTCTTTCAAATCAATAAACATATCCTCAGGTGAGAATTAAAAAAAATGTGGTTCTCTCGGAACTTAGAAAATAAATAAAATGTCATTGAAAAGCAGTAGGTAACTAGCTAAAATCAAGGGCTAAACCAGGTATATAAATCAGCCTTATAAAGGAAAAGGGAGTGAATGAGAGCTGAGCATTTGCTAGATTTCTAGGTGCTTCTCCACCCGGAAGGGGCGGCAGCAGGTTACTGGTCCTTTCTCCTGCCCCACCTTCCCCCACGACTCCCCAGCTACCTGTGACTGGACCAGGGTGAACATCTGATGTAGGGGTGCCCAACTGTAGACCAGCTAGCAGCCTGTGCCCTGTGCATGGTCCAGCTAAAAAGTAGAAACTGAGCCCATCAGATTCCACTCCTGGGAATCTGGAAAATGACAAGCTGGGATTACTCTTAGGTTGCAGGGCCTGCGCTCAACGGTCTAGTAGTTGAGGAAGTTGTGGAACTGGGGGCAGACTGCTGCTTTGAGGGACTAGAGATGCAGGGAAGCCAGTTGGGATGGGCAGGTGTGCAGAGAAAAGCAGCCCCTCTGAGACCAGAGGCGGAGAGCTGCCTGGGCTGCCTCAGGTGCTGCCCATTCTATCGCCCGCTTGTTCGGATTCCTGAATTCCTGTATGCTCCTGCTGTCTCCTCGTCTGTGCTAGGGCTGGACCCAGAAGACCATGCTGTGCCTTCTACTTGCATGAATTTCAGCGGGTTTCTGTTACTTGTCACCATCAGAGCTCTCTTTAGAACAAGTCAAGAATTCATAGAAGAGATGGCGATGGTGATCAGCCTTGAGTAAGGAGTTGGGTTTATGTAAAAACAGTTGCTGTAAAGATTTTATTTATTTATTTTTTTAGAGAGAGGGGAGGGAGAAAGAGAGGGAGAGAAACAGCAATGTGTGGTTGCCTCTCACATGGCCCTCACCAGGGACCTGGCCTGCAACCCAGGCATGTGCCCTGACTGGGAATCGAAACGGGACCCTTTGGTTCCCAGCCTGCGCTCAATCCACTGAGCTACACCAGCCAGGCCAGTTGCTGTAATTTAATGAGAGGAGCTTGACCTTTGGAGTCGCACACAGCCTGGGGTTCAAATTCTGGCTCCTCGATTGCTTCTTTGTCATCTTGAAAAGTTACTTATCCATAAACTTTAGATGATAATATCTAATCTGCAAAGGTGTTGAAAGCATTAAAATAAATATATATAGATATATACACGGGCCATGCATGAACAGTGCTTGGCACAAGAGAGGCCCCAAAAGAATGGGTGCTATTATCATTCCAAACACATTTGGAGGAGAAAAAGGAAATAATTTTCAACCCTGTTCCCAGTAACATAAAGTGGTTTTCATTGAGGCATTTTGTATCTCTCAACATTTAAAAAATGGCTTTATGTGTTCCGGTTCGCTGGGGGGGGGGGGGGGGGGGGGGGGGGGGGGGGGGGGGGGGGGGGGGGGGGTGCGCATGCGCGTTCGTTTGGCAAGGGCCTTGTTTGTCTTCCCTTTCCCATTGAAGCCATACTCGCGATGTTCTTGGACTGGCCGTTGTTGTTGATCAGGCATGCAAGTGTGAGATGAACAGGGGGTGATGAGTTGGTCAGACTGCCAAGCAAGTCGTGTTTTGCAGGAAAAGCCAGATTGTTTCCTGAGGGGATGTTTTTCTGAAATGGAAAGGGAGGCTTCGCCGGCCCCCGCAGACCCTGCCCGGTCCCTTGAGTGCTGTTACTCTGTGGGGTGACAGGTCAGCTCTCCGACAGCCAGCGCACGGAGTGCCGTGGAGCTGTGCTGGAAGTGCACTCGCACTGCTGCTGGTGGTTTCTGTCCTTCTCGTAAATGAAGCCCATATTGAGTAGGAAATAGACCGCAGACCTCCCACGTTTCCTCAAAAACGATTCCAACATTATCAGTCCCTGATAAACTGGAAGGGTGAGGGAAACTAGTGAAAGGCAGGGAGTGGTGGAGAAAGTAGGAATGTCTGAAAAATTAAGATTATAAAATGTTTTGAAGACACCCCTCACCGTACTTCTTATTCATGTAAAGACAAATGCCTACTTCAAACTGAAAGATTTAGATACAATTGTCATAAAAATATGTCTTTGGATATTTGGTTCATCTGCCAACCACATTTATTCGTGAATTCTCTGTATGGGCTTGGAGCAGATCGAAAGAGAGAGGAAGACAGTCTTGGCCTCCTGAGCTGCCTGGGGATTTCGTTGGGTGTATGAGTTGTTCCTAAAACTGATAAAAGCAAAAATCACAAATGATAAGATTCAGGTTTTTTTTTTTTTTTTCAGATAGTGATTTAGAGTTGTATTTGAAAACAACCATTAATATTCAGAGGTAGCCTTCTGAAGAGTTTTTAAATCTTTCTCTCCTCTGCTGTGACAAAGTTAGATTTTACATCTAACCAAAAGGATAAAAAATGTGAAACAGAATTTTACTGATGGTACAAGGATGATTTTCTAACTTACCATTGGCCCAAACAGTGCCTCCCAGTGATATTGGGGGAAAGTCCTGGGCACACTGGTCTAGAACTCTGGTGCCATGATGGGGTAAGCGTGCCTCTCCCACCATCCCAGAAAATCATGGTTGGGGGGTATGGCAGGTAACTACTGCTGTGTAACAAACAGTCCCAAAATGCCATGGCATACAACTATTATTTCTCACCTATCTGCTGGTCAGCTGGGGTTATGCTGATGTAGTCTGGACTTATCTGGGGACACTGATCCATGTCCCTCATCCTCCTTGGACCAGCTGGCTGGCCCAGGCAAAATCTCCTCATGGTGTGGGCAGAAGCATAAGAGGGTAGCAGAAACATGAGAGTCTCCTCTTCAGGCATAAGCTCAGAACTTTAACACAGTTACTTCCATCTCACTCTATTGGCCACAGCAAGTCACATGGCTGAAGTCACAGTCAAGGAGTAGAGAAATATGTGCCACTCCTTGAATGAAAGGAACTTCAAAGTCATGGTAAATGGTATGAATACAGGGACAGATGAAGCACTAGGTCAATACCGTCATCTACTACAGAGAAGGCCTATGGCTGTGATTGGACCCTGGGTAAATGAAACCTCACAGCTGGTGTGCACCTGTGACAGACCAGTCTATTCTGGGTATTGATACCACTCTCACACCTTGATGCTCTTCATCACTCAATATTCCTCTTAATTCTCCTAATTTTGGTAACATATCCCTCCCTAGCAACCTTCTGATAATCATTTAGCTTCCTATATGGCTATTTCTGCAAGTGTACTGCTTTGATCATAAGATCTAAATAAGATCTTAAATAGACCATAAGATCTAAATGTCTGGTGCTCACAATAATTCTATTTCTCATGCAATGTTAATAGGCCCCATTAATGTTAATAGACCTTATTGTCTTCGTCAGTGTCTAGTGAACCTGCCTGAGTCTCCTTCAACAGAGTTTAACTTAGCAGGAAAAAGAGGAAAAGAAGCAAGTTTCTAAGCTTGTAAAGCTGAAATTCAGTTTCCATTCTACAGTCAGTTGACAGTAGGAAGCCAATGGGCCTCCATGAAACTATCAGTCTTTTGGTGCTATGAAGTTTCATGGATTAATGGGGTTTGGAGGAGGGAAGGGCCGTGGGGTGAGGGCATTGAGGAAAGAGGCCCTTATCGCGATTAGGTCTCTTGGTGAAGCATCTATGACCAGCCATTTTTTCCATTGTTACCTTAGCCTTGGGGGGTACCAGTCCCCCAGGAAAGAATATGACAGGAGAAGGGAAAAAATAAAGGAAAAAAGTCATCCCACCACAAATAGTCCCTACTTTATTCAACTCATGTGTCCTGTAGAGCAATATATAAACTCCTTAGTAAGACAGTCAGGAGCCTGCAGGACGCTGCTTCTCACTCCTGTCTTCTGTCACTCCTCCATACACACTCCTCTTTGAATAACACTAGACCTCCTGAAGGTCACTCAGGGAAATTCTTCAAAGTGCAGGAAGGAGACTGACAGTGGCTGATAAAAGTGATGAAGATGATGGGATGGGGACTCTGTGCCCGTTTTCAAGTCAAGATGTCAGCATGCTGATCGGTGGGCATCTGAGAGTGAGAACAAAGAGCTGTGTGCCCACAAAGACTTTTCTTTATCCATTTGGGACAAACTTCAAGTCTTTATGACCTCGATACCTTCTTTGATAAATTCTCATGTTCCATGTTTCCCATGCAAAGCAAGAGACAACATTTATCTAGTGTTTTATGTAATCTATATGTCATAATTTATGACCATGTTAATCAGGGTAAGTAAAGCTAGCTGATGGGGAAAAAAATCCCCGAATATGATTCTTTCACACAATCAAGTTCATGTTTCACTCGCATCACAATCCGATGCACTTAGTGAATGGTGGTGGGAGCTTTCTTCCATGAAGTCGATCAGTGACCGGAACTTCTCCGATCTGGTCTCATTATCAGTGTCAGCAATGGTTAGCAATGGTTTAGCACGGGTCCGAGGTGGTCAAGGAATGGGAAGAGGGAAAGAGCGTGGAGACGGCTCACCAGTTTTTCGTTGCCTAGGTCAGAAGTGAAACTCTACTTCTGCTCAGATTCCATTGGTGAGGACTGGTCACATGGCCTTACCTAGCTGTAAGAGAAATGGACAAAGGACTTTAGTTTTGTGCCCAGAAAGAGGAATCGAGGTCTGGTGAGCATTCATGACTCTGTTGAAACGTCACTCTCTCTCAGAAGCAAGTGCTGAGAACTGTGCCTGGCATACCACAGATGCTCAAAAATATTTGTCGAACAAGTAAATAAATACCTATCATAAACTTTTCCTGATGTTTTTCTAAGGCTGAACATGGAAAGGGAATAACTTGAAGGGAAACAGAAACCTGCCTGCCTTCCCTACCCCTGCATTGTACTGATATGACCATTTGTATTTGTGAAATTATTTTATAAGCACTCTAGGAATTCATATTTTTTAAAAGATTTGTTTTGCCTTCATTCAACAAATATTTCAGTGTTTCTATCTGTCAGGGGCTACGTCGTGTGTTCAGGAAACAGGTGGAAGTCCTAATTCCTGTCCATTGGTAACTGAGCTGGAAACAGGTTAGTAGGAAAAAGGAAAAGAAGTCAATAACCACAGCTAGTGCACAGGCGCTGTGACAGAGATATGGATGGATTAAGGCGGGGACATTGAGGAAGGGCACTCAATGGGATCGTGCTTAGTGTGGAGCTCCTTCTTCCAGAAGAGGTGATACTTCAGCTGAATGAACGTGAATGTGCCAGTTGGGACCCGCAAAATAGAGTCAAGGGGAACAGTAGTGCAAATTTGGCACTTTAGGGCACTACAATGGATTCGGAAAGTCAGTGATGTGTGGTGGCAGGTAGTGGGAGGTGAGCCTGGAGAGGCAGGGCTGGACTGAGTCACAAGGCACTTATAAACTGCACTGAATGAAGGAAGAATGGAAAGGGATTAGGACAGGGCTTAGAAAAGGGATTCAGTGATTTGTCTCTATCAACCGAAAGAATCCATATGCACAGCGAGATCTATGCAACGCTCATGTCCACATCTACCCAAATCTATTTTGTGCTTCAGATCTGCCACAAGTAATATAAAACATTAATATTAAAAACACTAGTGTTTATATTAAAGAGCAAGCACACAGAAAATGAAACCTCACTCGGAATGTTGCACAACTGCCCTTTTGTGGGAAGAGGTTAACCACGGGGTGGGGGGGCACAAAGAAAGGCGTGCCTACAGTATCCACCATTTATATCACTGCAGCCTCACCTCTGAGAGCGGAACAGGAAGGAGGCCCATTTCAAGGAAAAGAAAGGAAGTGGTTTCATTGTTTTCAAAGAACTATTTCTGTCAACAGAATGGATTATTCTAAGGAATCCTTTTTAGATGGAAGACGGAAGAAAACGAAGTACAATTTGGGGAGCTCTTGCTCTTGGAACTTCGGCATCAGTGAAGAGGTTGTTAAGGTTGTTAAGAGGTCAGTTAGGGCATGGAGGACTCCGTCCAGTTCAATAAGCATCGTTGAGCCTTCATGCATTCATTCATTTCTCATTCATTCGGCACATTTGAGGGACAATTTTGCGCTCTGAACTATGGCATCAGGTGAAGGTCCTCGGCCTTTCTCTCTCTCTCCCTCTCCAATTTGATCCTTAAATATAGCACAGCGTACACCTCTCAAAGGCCTTCAAGTCTGAAGTCCAAAGTCAACTGTGACTCTATTTTGGGCAGCCACTGTTTGTTTGATCCTCAATACCTTCAACAGTACAATGAGGACAATTGCACTTCTATCATAATTGTGAAGATGAACTGAGATGACTCATGTGAAAGTTTTGTGTTAGCAGTACAGAACTTTGTAAGCATTTGTAATAGATTGAAAAATTATTCATGGTAAATGTACTTGGACTTTGAAGCAGTGTTTATCAAAGCGCGTTGATTGAAACACTAATGCCCCAGGACTGTAACAGGCATTTCTCAAGAAGAGAGTTGAGTGGTCTTAGGGGAGGTAAAACTTAACCCTCTTAGGGTTTCTGACCAGAAATGAGGATTAAATTGACATAGATTAATAGGAGTGAAGCATGCAGATTTTACATGCACAGGGGAGCCCCAATAGGAAATTGAAGACACAAAGAAGCAGTTAGGGCTGGACATTTATATACTAAGTTGGACAAAGAGTAGTGAATAGTGAAAATGCAACAAGACAAAAGGGGCTTGAGCTATGGTAGTTAGTTGTGTGGTGACTAGGAAGATAAGGGCCAGTTTAACAAAGTTTCTATATATTTCCCTCATCCTTGACGCCTGTCTCTGGTAATCAGAGTGTTTCTTTTCTTCTGGTATTCGGGGGACACTTTTCACACTGGAATTTCATTTGCTTTCAAGAAGAAAAAGGAAGGTCTTATGCCAGAGGGGCATGCTTTGAGGTGGCATAGTCTGCCACCCTTCGGGTCAAATACATTTCAGAAATGCAGGATGATACAAAGTAAAACAGTTTTCAGGCCTGTAAATGTGTCATCAGTTTCAAGGAGAGCAACTACACAGGGGTGGGCAGAAGTAGGGTTATGGTTGTTCATATGGTAAATAATACAATAACTAGTAATACAAGAGTAAACTGTGTTTTGCATACTCATAATTATAAACCTACTTTTGCCTACCCCTGTATTGTGTTTCTTTTCCCAGATTAATTTGATTGTGGATCTTATCCCTGTCCCCATTCCCCATCCTTTTCCAGTATCTCTAGGACCTGGAGATTAACAGAACCCACTTGGAGAAAGGCTGCTCTACAGGAAGAAAAGTATTACGTTTATTTCAATTTATAGTCCATTAGCTCAAAAGCTGAACTCTTCACTAACAGATACTCTAGGAATTCATTCAACAACTTTCTAACTATAGAGTTACAATTCCCACCATGGGAGGCAAAAATGACAAGGGGAGCCAACTCCTTGCCAGGGTGCTAGATTCCAGCCAGAATGGGGACAGGGCCATTGTAGTGGATACCTTGAGGATCCCTTTCAATGTACCTACTGCTGGCAAGGTGCAGGCAGATGCAAGACCACAAAAGTGAAGAGATCCGGGCTGATTATCAAAGACGTTATAATTAGGATGTAAAAACACTGAAGTCTAGTAACACTACAACTAAGAAGGTTCTGTGCTCCCCCACCGCCCCTCAAAAAGGGTGCAGAAATATCTCTGGCGAATATGTATACACCTTCCTTCCCTATTCAAACTGATTCATCAGGACAATAGTTTTCTCTCTATGCTTCTTCTGTCTTTTATCTCCCTTCCGATCCCTCAAAACACTCCACACCCTGACTGGCTTCATCTTAGTCCCTCTCGAAGTGAGTCGCTGAGAGCTGGGGTGGGAAGCGGCAGACTAGGAGAAATGAGTCCCCGGCGCAGGCGCAGTGCGCTCAGGTACGCGGACCCACGGTCCCGCCCCTCTGCGCCCCGCCCCTCCGCGTGCACAACCAGACGGGTGGGCGGGGAACCTGGGAAAATGGGGGCGGGGCCTCGGAACTCTGCCGGGCGAAGTGACCCGAGACACGATTCACGGGGGCGGCGACGGCAGAACGTCCGCTGCCTGGAGCAGGTAACCCGCCGGGCCGGGCGGCGCAGCCTCCGCGAGGTGTGCGGCAAGGGCGCCCCGAGAACCGCGCGTGGACACCCCGGCGCCCGGCGTGGGAGGGAGCCGGAGGGCCCAGGTGCGCTGTCCGGGGCGCTTCTCCGGGCGCGCCGCGTGGCGGGCCTCGCATGACCCCCGCCCTGGCCTCCGGGGTCCTGCGCGCGGGGTTGGGTGTGGGTGTGAGAGCGGCCCCAGCCCCAGCGCGTAGACCCCCAGTCCTGTGCCTTACGGGGCTGGGGGTCCTACGACTGTTCTGCAGGTGTTTCCGTCTCCTTAAACTTAAAAAAAAATGTCTCCTTCGTTGCGGGCCGGGTGTCCGAGTCTGCTCTCCGGAGGCCCGAGGGAGGCTTACGGTCGTTGGACAGCTGCGATCTCCGCAGCCTGGGAGGCAGTGACTCGCCGCGTGGAGCAGGACGGGTTGCGGAGTTCACTGGTCCACTCGGGGGGACCCCTGGACCGGAGGGAGGCGAGCCCCCCGCCTAGGTGGGCTCCGGGCCTGGGAAAGGGGGAGGGGACGCGCACTCCTTCGCGGGAGAGTCGGATGAGAGCTGATTAGCGGAGTGTTTTTGAACTTTTTGAAGCTGCAGAGGTGTTAAAACGTCACTTTACTTTGGTTTTTGCAAAACACAAATGATCTATCCAGCTAGATTTTAGATTTCGCATCTATTTCTCCCACTGTGTGTATGTTTGCTGTGGATTCCTTTACGGAATATACCATTGCACACAGACGTCCAGGTATAGGCAAGGTTGATGCCAAGCCCAAAACACTGATTCCTGTAGAATATTTAAAATACAGCATGTGAAAGGATTGCTTTTGTTTTTAAAATATTATACTGATTCTGACTCCAGGTAGGCGGTTAATAGAGTTCTGTTTAAAAAAAAAAAAAGGCCTGGAAATACTGACAGTTAATAACATCACCACTCTCTATTTACCAATTTAGTATTTTGATATGTACCTTCATCAAGGTTAAAAATTGCTTTTTCAGAAGGAAATGCTGATATTGCATGCTTTTTAGAGCTGGGATTCGAGGGCTGCTTTGGTATCTTTTGTATTTTGTCGTTTTTGCTAATGACCATGCATTTACCTTCATAACTGGAGGAAGGACTTCATAAAAATTTGCACTTTTTTTTACCCTTTAAGGAAAGGATTTGAAGGATCTCTTGTATTTTATTGGCTCTTCTTGAATTATAATAAATAATTCATAAATTTAATTTGTGAATGAAACTAACAAACTGATAGACTAATCAGGTAGAGACAAAATAAGTTGGAGGTTCTCACGAGACATGTGGCAGGGCTGTCCAGCGGGCAGTTTATTGGTACAATGTATTGGGGTCAGGATTTTCTGAAGGCGGGATCAGAGCTGTAGGTGTTGGAAGCATCTGGATGGTGGAAGTTAATTCTGTTGAGAGTGGAAGAAATCATTCAGCCAGGGTAAGAAGAGAGGAAGACCAAGGAGGGGGAATGCCAGTGTGTAAGGGATAGGTGGACCCGGTCCTGGAAGAAAGGAGAAAAACGAGCAGGCCTGGTGTCACCCAAGCCAAGAGAGGAAATAGGTTGGAGGAGAGAAATCTCAGAGTCAGATGAGTCCGAAGAATCAGGGACGAGGGAGTTGATAAAGTGCCTATTGGCTTTGCTAGGAAGGAGGGGTCATTGATTTCAGCAAACATAATTTAAGTAAAATGATATGGCTGGAAGCCAAATTTGAGTGACTTTGAGGAGTAAATAGAGGATGAAGAAGTAAAGATAGTGAGGGTTGAGTCTTTATTTTTTTCAAAGAAGTGACAGGGTGGTCATAAGGAAAATACCTTTATGTCAAAATGCATCTCACAGCATTGTTCTCCCTTGTGATTTAGCAACAATGGAGAGCAAGTAAGCGGGGCGTTCCCTCTCTCCCCAGTCACACAACAACACTGTTTTAGTGGCATTTTGGTCTGTTGGGTTCGGGGGACCGGGGACGGGGGTCGGGGGGTTGTCACCAGTGTTAAGAAGTTGCATTGTAGCTGTTGGGCTGCATTTCACTGCCTCCCAGCTCACTTTTAATCCTGTGATTCTTTCCTGTGTGTCTCTGCGGCCCTTCGAGAACTCTTCCGTAGAAATCACATGTTTTGACTAAATCAGAATCCACGAGGCATACATCAGTCGGGGCCTTTGCTTCAGTCGATTGTTATGCATTCCAGGGAAAATGCCCTTAGATTAAAATTTCTTTGTAATGAATTCCACTTCAATCACTATTGAAAGTTTACCTTTTGGGGGTTGTTGTTCAGACAAGTAGTTTTATATGTATTTTCCTTAGGAATATGAAAAGAGCTAAAATGGGAAAGGCTCATCATGGAGGGTGGGTGAGCTTGTGGAGCAATGGGGAACTCTCCCACTCCGCTGGTGGTAGTGGGAATTGGTGCAGTCATTTTACAGACTCATTTTAGCAGTATCTGCTGAAGTGAAATAGGTGCATAAGTCATGTCCAAACTATACCTGACCACTTTCTGGAGAATGCCAATTGGTCTGAAGTAGAGAACACAGGTCAGTGGTTACTCAAGGGTGGGGGCAAGGGAAAGGAAGGAAGGCTGGGTTAAAAAGGGTTATGATGAGGAAGCTTGGGGAGGTGATGGCTGTATTCATTCTGTTAATTGTGAAGATGCTTTCCTCAATGTATACATATGTCTGACTCATGTAATTGTACTTTAAATATGTGCAATTTACTGTAAGTCAATGGTACCTCAATAAAGCTATAAAAAAGAGGAAATAAAAATAGAGAGTAAAAGAAAGCACACCATTTAATAGTAATATACAGTTGACCCTCGGGCCATGCGGAGGTTGGGGCGCTGACCTCCAGTACAGTCAGAAATCCACCTATAAATTTGCCCCAGAACTTAACTGCTAATAGCCTACTGACAGGAAGCCTTACTGATAACGTAGTCAGTCCGTTAACCCATATTTTGTTTGTTATATGAATTATATACTGTATTCTTGTACTAAAGTAAGCTAGAGAAGAAATGTTATTACAAAAACCATAACGAAAGAGAAAATACGCTTACAGTATTTATTGACAAATAGCCATGTATAAGAGGACTCATGCCGTTCAAAACTGGTGGTGTTGAAGGGTCAGCTATATTTCTTTCCCCCTGTCCCCTCACCCCTCCTGTCCCCTCCCCTGCTCGCCCATCTGCAAGAATGTCCTTAGCTTCTTTACTAGGAGTGGAGTTTTGGGTGTTGAGTTTTGCTAGATGACACTGACTTGTTTCATAAAGCGGTCGTACCAGTTTATACTCTCACATGCCGTGTGTTAAGGGTTTGCTTTGTTCCCGTTCTCAACAGCATTGAGACATTAGTACAATAACATTTGTATTTAACTGATTTTTTTCTTTTCAACAATCTGGTGGGTGAGGAAATGGCACCCCACAGGGAGTTAATGTACATTTCCTTAATTATTGATGATGTTGAACCTTTTATAATTCCTCTTCCCTGGGATGTCTACATACGTCTTTTGCCTAGTTTTTATTGTTTTTAAAATTCTTTTAAAAATTGATTTCTAGAAGTCTTTTTAAAAAAATATACATGTTCTGTGTACTAGTCCCTTGTCAGTTATACATGTGTCGAGTGCGTTTTTCCTGGTAAGTACCATATTTTGCCATGTATAATGCACACCCATGTTTTTGGCCCAAACTTTCAGGAAAAAAATCTTTCATTTTTTTAATTCAATTTTTTATTGATTTATATTTAGATACTTGTTTTTTGTATTATAAAGTTATTTTAGCATTTATTATTGAACATATTATGGTACAAGAACTTTTATGTAACACATAATTATAAAACACAAGAACAGATACAAAGTATTTCAGGTACTACCCATGTATAATGTGCATCCTTATTTTCCCCTCAAAAATTGGGGCAAAATGTGTGTATTATTATACATGGCAAAATATGGTAACTTGTCTTCTTTTTCTCTTTATAGTGGTTTTTGATGGACATATTCTGTGGTTTAATGTGGTTGAATATGTCACCCTTTGCCTTATGCTTGGTGCTTTTGGCATCTTGTTTAACCAATTTTTCCCTTTCCTTAGGTCATAAAGCTCTAGTCTGATATTTCTAAAAGCTTTAAAATGTTGCCCTTCATATTTATGTCCTTAATATGTGTGAAAGTGATTTTTGTGTGAAGTAAAGTGGGAAGATCTAGTTTTTCTCCCATGTGGATGATCTTTTTTCCAGGGTTATTTATTTTCCTTTCGATGGTACGTGTCAGGTCAAGTTTCCATACACATGTGCACGTTTCTGCTGTTTGTTTCCGAGGGTCTCCTTGTGTGTCCTTGTTGCAATCGTACTTACTTTAGCTGTGTAAAGAGCCTTGATACTTAAGAGAACAAGCCCCCCACCCATGCTGCGTTTAAAAAGAGACTCCCCCTCAAACTGGTGTTAAATTTTTCTAAAGTAAACTTTGTATGGTAGTGTGTGTTATTGAAGCTTAAACATATCTGCAGTAATCACCTGCTGTTGTAAGTAACACTGAAACTATTTTAATGTGGACCGTGTCAGACTGTCTTTCATTTTTGCAAACCCTGTCCTAACTCACCAGAGTTATTTTTAACTTGAAAAGCAAATATAGGCTTTTCACTTGGGGCATTATAGTTAAGATATTGGAAAAACTTTCACGCTGAAAGTAGCCAAGAATGCTGTATTAAAACAAATTAAATGGTAGTTAGGAATTGATATGTTCAAATCTAAGAGAAAGCGGAAAAACTGAGAGACTCAAGGAGCCCTCAGGTCTTACTTTCTCTGAGGGTGTTTGCTCGCCCAGGAGGACTTGACTGGGTCAGAGTAAGGATTTGGGGGATCTGCAGGACCCGAGGCATAGTTAGCAGCCAGCACAGGGCTTGGTCAAGGTTAGCTAAGCGGAGACTTTCTGCCATAATTCTGGGATCCCAAAGGCCTATGATGTCAAAGGTGAAAACTCCCTCCACCTCCTTCCAGGACCTGCAGTGAAAGTTGCCTTGACCTCAGGTGAAACAGGCAAAAAGCCTGTCCTTAGGAAGTTGCTGCCACCAGACCATGGGAGAAACTGACATCACCGTGGTGGTCTTAAAAAGTTTCAAAATGTGAATTTTTAAAATCCTTTTATGTGGAGATATAATTCACGGACCACAAAGTCACCCTTTTAAAGTGTACACTTCAGTGTTTTTGTATATTCACTAAGTTGTGCAACCGTCATCACTAATTCTGAAACACTTCCATCGCTCCAAAGAAACCATGTCCCTCTTAGTGGTCACTCCTATCGCTTCCCCTCCCCCAAGCCCCAGGCGCTCGCTCGTCTGCATTCTGTCAATTTGCTTATTCTGAGCATCTCATGAATGAGGTCATATAGTATGTGCTCTTTTTGTCTTGCTTTGTTCACTTAGCGTAATGATTCTGAGGTTTGTTCATGCTGCAGCACAAATCAGTACTTTATTTCTTTCTATGCCTGAATAATATTCTGTTATATAAATATGCCCCATTTTGTTTTCCTGTTCATTAGTAGTGGACATTTGGGTTGTATCCACTTTTTGGCTACCCTGAGCAATGTGCTGTGGACATTTGTGTGGAAATAGATTTTTCAGTCTCACAGATACATTTACCTAGGAGTGGAATTCCTGGGTCATACGCTAGCTCTGTGGTCAAGTTCTTGAGGAACTACCAAATTGTTTTTACAGAGTAGCTGCACCTTTTTTCATTTCCACCAACCATGTGTGAGGGCCCCAGTTTCTTCACATCCTTGCCAACACTTCTTTGTCGGCCTGTTTGACCAGAGCCGTCCCAGTGGGTGTGAAGTGTATCTCATTGTGGTTCTGATTTGCATTTTCCTAATGACTAATGATGCTGAGAACCTTTTCATGGGTTTATTGGCCATTTGTTGATCTTTTTTTTTTTTTTAAGATTTTATTTATTTATTTTTAGAGAGAGGGGAAGGGAGCGAGACAGAGAGGAAGAGAAACAGCAATGTATGGTTGCCTCTCACATGGCCCTCACTGGGGACCTGGCCTGCAACCCAGGCATGTGCCCTGACTGGGAATCGAACTGGCACCCTCTGGTTCCCAGCCCGTGCTCAATCCACTGAGCTACACCAGCCAGGGCTTGTTGATCTTTTTTGAAGAAATATCTACTCACATCCTTTGCCCACTTTAAAATTGGTTATTTGTGAAAGCATGACTTTAAAATCATCTGGTAAGCAAATGCAACTATTCTTTGTAAGAGTATACTTTCCATCTTTGACTTAAAGTTTTGAAGTCAGTGAACATTAATTTCTTGCCAAAGATAATCCAATACACAAGGAAATAAGACAACTTGAGCAAGAATCAGCTGAAACAATAAATAATTAGAAAAACTTACAAAAGCTTTATATATTGATTTGCAGTCATAGATTATTAAAATAACTATGATGGGCTATTTTAACTATATAAAAGGTAAGTTTAAAAATAGATGCAGGGAGCAGGAAGCCTAAAAGTGACAGAGATACAGAGCTGCTTAAAAAAAGAACAGTGTAATTTCTACTCATGAAAAATGCAGTAAAAACTCAAAACTCACTTGTTGCATTGAACCACAGATTCTGGGATATAGACCAGAATAAATCATTCAGAACACAGCTCAAAGAGACAGAAATGGAAAATATAAAAGAGAGGAGGAGACGTGGAAGTTAGAACGATCAGAATGAGAAGTTGTAGTGAGGAAGTCTGATAAATTGGAGTTTCTGAAAGAGAGAGAGAGGAGGCAGAGCTACATTTAAAGAGAGAATGGAGGAGAATTTTTCAGTACTGGAAAATCTGCCGGTACTGGTGGAAAAGCATCAATCCATGGATGGGGAATTCCTTGATTGCTGAATGGTATTTCATCATATAGATACAGTACAATTTGTTTATTCACCTTCTGATGGACATTCGATACTTTGGGGCTATTTCACGTAGAGTTGCTATGAATGGTGGTGTATAAGTCTTTGTGTAGATAATATCGTTTCTTTTTTCTTGATCTAGGAATGGAATGTCTTGGTCAGATAAAGTAGGTATGAGCTTAATTTAAGAAACTGCCAAACCATTTTACAGTGCAACCAGGTGAATATGAGAGTTCTGCTCCTTCCACGTGCTTGCCAAGTCTTGAATGGCCAGCCTTTGCAATTCTCCCCTTTTCAGGATGTGTGTAGTATTATCTCAGTGTAGTTTTAATTGGCATTTTTCTAGTGACTAATGGTGTGGAACGTAGTTTCATGTGCTATTTTGTCTTCTTATATATTTCTTTGGAGATGTATCTGTTCAAATCCTTTGCCTATTCTTAAATTATGATACTTTTATTACTGAATTGTAATAGTCATTCATATATTCTAGATATAAGCTCATTATTGGGTTTATGATTTGCATATATTTTCTCCCAGTCTTTGAATTGTCTTTTCATTTTTTTGATGCCATCCTTTGAAGTACAAAGTTTTAAACTCTGATTAATATTTCAGAATTTGGATATTTGATTTAATTATATCAAAATTTTCTTTTACTGCTATGCTTTTGGTGTCATATCTAAGAAATCAGTGCCTAACCCATGTTCCCAAAGAATTAATACTTCCATGTTTTCTTCTAGGAGTTTTCTAATTTTAACTCTTACATATAGGTGATCAATTTTGAATTAATTTCTGTGTATAGCATGTGGTAGTCCTCCTTTTTTTTTTTTTTTTTTTTGCATGTGGATATCCATTTGTCCTAGCACTATTTGTTAAAAAGACTGTTCTTCTCTGTAAAATTTCGTGGCACCTTGATTGAACACAAACGTAAGGCTTTCTCTCTAGGCTCTCGTACGCCATCGATCCATACGTCTGTCCTTACGCCAGTCTCGCAGTCTTAGTTACTGTCGCTTTGGGGTAAATTCTCTAGTCAAGAAGTGTATCTTCCACCTTCGCTCTTTTTCAAGATTGTTTTGGCTGTCTGGTTTTTTTGCATTTCCGTATGAATTTTAAGATCACTGTTTCCATAAAGAAGCTGAAAGGGATTGTGTTAAATCTGTAGAACATTTGGGGAATATTGCTATCTTAATACTATGTCTTTCAGTCCATGAAAATCGGATGCCTTCATTTCCTGAAGTCTTCTTTACTATCTTCCAATAAGTGTTTTGTAGTTTTCAGCGTACAGGTCTTGCACTTCTCTTGTTAAAGTATTCCTAAGTGTTTTAGGGCTCTTTTAGATGTTATTATGGATAGAATGGATTTCTTTTTTTTTTTTAATTAATTTTTTTGTTTAATTACAGTTATTTGTAGCCTCTCCCCTCCCCACTCCCTTCCCCTCCCGTCCCACGCCCCCAGCATCCCTCCTCCCCCTTAGTTCTGTCCATGTGTCCTCTACATTGATTCCTGAAAACTCTTCTCCCCATTGTCCCCTCCCCCCTCTCCCCTGTCTATTGTTAGACTAGAATGGATTTCTTAATTTCAGTTTTAGGTTGTTCTTTTTTAGTGTGTAGTGATACAGCGAATTTTTTTTTAACAGTCTTATGTCTTGCAACTGCATGCAACTTGTTTATTTCTTCTAATAGTTTGTAGTAGATTCCTTTGCTCTTTTTATTTACAAAATCAAGTTGTCTGTAAATAAAGTTTTGCTTTTTCATTTCCAGTATGGGTGCCATTTATAGCTTTCTAGTCTAATCGTGCTGGCTGTAATCTTCAGTACGTTGTTGAACAGAAGTGGTGGAGTGGACGTCCTTGTCTTTTGTGTGGGCTTAGAGGGAAAACATTCAGTCCTTCAGCGCCTACTGTGATGTTAATTGTAGCTTTTTCATAGATACTCTTTATTTTGTGGAGAAGATTCTCTTCTATTCCTTGTTTGTTCAGCTTTCTTTTTTTATCATGAATAATTATTAGAATTTTCAGATCTTTTTTGTCTCTGTTGAGACAATCATGTGATTTTTGTTGCATATTTTATTGTGTAATGTATTACAGGAATTGACATTCAGATGTTAAACCAACCTTGCAATGCTAGGATAAATCTCACTTGGTTTTGATGTTTACATGTTTCTGGATTCAGTTTGGTAGTATTTTGTTGAGAATTTTTGTGTCTGTATTCATGAGGGATGTCCCTCCTTTCACATGTAACCTATTTGTATCTATATTTAAAGTACATTTCTTGTAGCCAGCATATAGTTGGGTCATGCGTTTTTAGCCAATCTGACAATCTCTGCCTTTTAATTGGTACCTTTGGAACATTTATTCTTAATGTGATTATTGGTATGGTTAGGTTTCAGTGTATCATTTTGCTGTTTTTTTATTCATCCCACCTGTTTTTTTGTTCCACCTAGTGTATATTCTGTTTGTTTACTGTTCATCCCAGCTGTTTTTTGTCTCCCTCCTTTTCTTCTGCTTTCTTTTCTTTTTTTTTTTAAAGATTTTTTTAATTTTTATTTATTTTTAGAGAGAGGGGAAGGGAGGGAGACAGAGAGGGAGAGAAACAGCAATGTATGGTTGCCTCTCACATGGCCCTCACGGGGACCTGGCCTGCAACCCAGGCATGTGCCCTGACTGGGAATCGAACCGGGACCGCTTACTGAGCTACACCAGCCAGGGCTGCTTTCTTTTCTATTAAGACCTTTTTTCTATAATTCCATTTGATCTCCTTTTGGGCTCGTTAGCTAAACCTCTGTTTTCCTATTTTAGTGGTTGCCTTGGGGATTACAAAGCACATCTCTAACTTCGCAGGCTGTTGCAGACACACTGTGTGCTAGTGCCAACTGAGGCTGCCCATCAGGTGTGGCCGGGCTCCTTTGGAGGGGTGCCAGCCTGGGTGGGGCGAACAGTGTTAGCAAGGTTAATGGAGAGCATCGGAAATGGCACCTGTCAGCATCAGACCAGCTAGGTGGAGAGAGAGTAAAGAAAGGGGGAAAAGTGGCACCCACCAGCACTTCTGGTTCTGGAGAAAGATCCCTGTCCCTCCAGCACATTCCCTGAGATTAGCCCATGTATCACCTTTTGGTACAACTCAGGTGCTTTTCAAACTGCTGCCTCTGTGCTGGGACTTGGAAAGAGCACAGTCTTGGATTCCTTCAGCCATCTCTTATGGCAGCTCCTCTCACTGGCGCAGGTCCTCCAGACTGGGGCTTGGCCCTCTCGCTCTCGGGTGGGGCAATCTCCGCAGTTGTGATATCCCTCCCACTTGCAGGTCACTACATGGGGACTGGAGGATCGGCGGGTCCTGACTAGACTGAGTCTCTGCCCCCCGACCCGCCTCGTGGTGGCTTTTTCTTTATATCTGTAGTTGTAGAAACTCTCTTCTGCTAGTTTTCAGTTTGTTCTCAGAGATAGATATTCTAATGTAGTTGTTGTTTCGGTGTCAGGGGGAGGCGGTGAGCTCAGGATTTTCCTACTCCACCATCTTGAACCTGAAAGCCAGGAGCCTTGCTCCTGAGTGCCAGTTTAGCTTGTCTGTGAAATGTCCCTCCTTGCCATTGGTACACTGTTCCTGCAGCAAACGTGTGTCCTGGACCTGAAGTCCTTGTACAGTCTTATATTTCTGGTAAAATTTAAACACACTCCCCTTTTTCTAATCTATCTTATTTATGACTTAGCTGGTGGTATGTGTATGTGTGTTACAGTGTTTAAGATATATTTTTCTGTTAGTATAATTCTAAGCATTAAACCATCTCATAAAGTATGAAGGTATTTATTTATTGACCCACATGATAGAGTTTTTGGGTTACCAGAGGAATTGATTTTGAGCAGTGAAATTTTTCTCACACTGTTTTTATGAGCACCGTTTTATGTTTCAAATGTTGCTTAGTCATCAATTGAGATATATAAGGCTAAAGAGAATATTGAGAGTGGAGATTTTTTTTCCCCATGATTAAAATTGAAATTGTTCATTTAGTAATTTTTAAGCATGTTATTTTTATTAACTGATAAGGAGCCCAGGTTATACAAAAATTGCATATAGGAACACAAATCTATCGTCTAAACTTTTGAACGTCTTAGAAAGGCAGATAATATGATTTATTGTATTTAGTAATACGTAATAGCATTAAGTATGGTCATTTTAAATTGTTTTCTCTTCTACCAACAGATTCATATTAAAATCAGAAATTTGTATCTTTTACTCGATACTGGAAATTGAATGTAATGGCGACAGAATTTGTGAAGAGTTGCTGCAGAGGATGTTTTTATGGTGAAGCAGAAAAGCACAACTGTAAGTTTCATTTGACTTTGACTTCAACCAACATTTATTTGTGGCATTTTGTCATGTAAGGATAGATGAGACATATACCCTAACTTCATGGGAGAGGCAGAGACTTATACATAATAAGGCACACTAGGTGAGCAGGGGGCAGCCTGGGGCAATCCCACGAAGAAGACAACAGTAGGTATGGAGGAATGAAGGGATTTTAGCCAGCTGAGTGGGAAGAAGGAAGTAAGAGAGCTGAGCACTGGACGTGAATGTTACAGGTGGATGAAATACACGCGAAGGTAGGGAGAGAAGTACCATGTGTGTTTGGGGGACAGCGTACTCTGGCAAACGTTTTAATGTCCATTTTACGAACAGTGCATTAGAAATGCCTTTTGTGGGCGAATGGCCAATGGAGGAGAAGGACACCGGGAGAGAAGAGACCCATAAACTTATCAGGGAGTCCTGGACATTCCCCTTCCGTCGCATGGTTTCCTTACCTCTTCAGGGCTATGACTAGAACTTTATTTTTCATTGGCTCTTTCTTGTATTTCTTAGTCCTAGAGCATAGCTTCCTAGTATATTTGAGTATGAAGGCTTCTTTCTTGCATTAAAATGTTTTATAAATCAATACACCTTGGTAGTTGCGCTTTTATTCATTCTACAGGCAATATTGATTATTCATAGATCAACTCTGGGTGTCCCTTACTCCCCACCCTGACACACGTTTTAGGAGTCACGTGTCATTTTAGAGAATGGACAGCATAGGTCAGAGATGCCAGCACAGGGAGAGTTGCTATTATATCTGGGCCAGTGCGTGTTTTATTTTGTGATTGGGTGGAGATTTTCGTAGTCTCGGAGACCTAAATTTAGCTTCTTTTCAGAGTTGCTTTATGTATTTAAGCAACCATTACCATAGTATTGGTACAATACTATGTACAATACCATTAGTATTGACAACAAGAATTGCTTTGTTGGGAGTAGTTTTAAATGACTCGAGTTTACCTGAAAGTATTGTGTAATTAACTTGAAAATAAACTTATTTTCCATCAATGAACTCTTTTGTGGAAATGAGACTCTATAAACTATGCTTGTCATCATAATAAATTAATATTCTTTGGCAATAGCATATTAATTGCTCAAATACTGGCTGGACAGAATTGATGTAGAGTCCAGATGTGCTTGGTAGGGCCCCGGAGTAATTTATGTATCAGCAGTTTGTTCTAAAATGACTGAGTAAGTACCAAAGCATGTTAGGCTTGGGTCATTGTATATAAATCTACATGCATGTTGGTGATTTTCATCTTTCCTCCCCCTTGTTTCACACGCAGCCTCCATGGAAAGGAACTTTAAAGCAGCTGTCCCAGATCGCTACAGCACTCCTGTCTGTGCGCCGCCGCTGACCGCCGTCTCCGTGAAGCCGCAGGTCGGCTGCGCGGAGGATTATTTACTCTCCAGGTTGCCACCTGATGGCAAACAGGTGCCGTTCGTGGTGCCCAAGTTTAAGTTATCATACATTCAGCCCAGGATACAAGGAGCCCCTTCACATCTGGAAGAACTTGAAGGTAAACACTAAGATGGCAGGGTTTAAAACCAGCTTGCGGCTTTTAAATGCTGTTACTGTGCTCTTTTGTATCTTTAACATAAAGATGTACCTTTTATACACAGGTTTTATATTTCCCTTTTTATGTTTTGTTCTTTCTCTAGAGGAACTGAAGGTATAGTGTCTGATCACCGTACATTTGTATGTGGATTTGACCTCTTTTAAAGGAATAATATAACCATAGCACATCAGTTATCCTTCACACACCTAGAAAGAAAAATAGAGGGACTGTTATGCATGTGATTAGTAAATATAGGGAACATTTGTCTACTATCTTTTAAAGTTTAGTGTAGAAAGAAATAAGGAAGCAGTGAAGTAGCCTTTCTTCCTTCTCATCTTTCTGCACCACTACGCTTCCCAGTCTGTAAATATACTTGCCAGTCTCAATAGCTGCTTGAATGGGATAGGTTCATTGACTGAATTTTGGCTGATGTTGTAGAGGCCA